>VYZP01057624.1:133809-208552 GCA_013400635.1 Hypocryptadius cinnamomeus | reverse complement strand
GCTCTGTGCTAGCCAGGGGAGAACCAGCTGTGTTCCTGAGCAGGAATTACCATCCCTCTTTGCCTTGCCCCAGGGGCCGTGCACCTTCTCAGGTCAGCACTGCCACTGGTGTGGGAGAAATGCTTTTGGAAAGCAGGGCCGAGACACAAGAAATTTTTTTTGCAATATTTTTGGCCATCCCACTATTTGCAGATTGATGCTCTTGAAGTGCCTGAGCAAGTGGCCTGGTTTTTCAGGATATTTTTTCTCTCATTAAGCGGCCTAATGGGCCTTTAAGGAACATTTCAGTATTTTATCATTATGCTTAGCAGTTTTAGTAGTTAGCTGTAAATGTGCTCGTGGCAGTCAACTGTTAATCATCCTTCCTAAGTCGTACTTAGCACTGTGAGTAAATTGAGGTAAATCACTACATGGTGTAAATGAGCAGCGAGGTCTGGTCTCCTTGCAAATCCGTTAGAAAAGAGGCTGGATGACTGGGATAGGGGCTCTCCATGCTACCCAGGAGAACATCCTGTGTGGTGCCAGTTTAGCCCAGTGTTTGTCTGTACAACAGGGACAGGGATTGTCTGGCTGCAAACAGTGTTTCAGCTGAGAAACTGATCCTCCTCTTCCCCTTTTCTTGTGGAGGCAGCGTGGGATCATGACCTCAGCGGGGAGGGAATGGAAGGGGGTCAAGCACGGGTGGTGGAAACCCTTGTGAATTAGCTGTGGCTGTTCCAGTTGGGTGCACTGATGGAGTGGTGGCGACAGCTGTTTCCAGATGTGTCAGACTCTCTGCTTGGCCAGTGTCTCATCCGTGGTGTTTGGGAATACACATACCCAGGTCCAGCCTTTTCCTACCTGGCCACACGTCCAGGAGCGGGTTTGCCTCAAAGCCACCTCTGCTGCCTCAGCTCCGCCTGGGATCACCCTGCAGTGTGAGCCTGATCACAGGGAAGTTTTCCAGAGATGTTGTACTCACCTGGAGCTCTTGCAGGTTGGATTGTGTTGCCATTGGAGCTGATTTTTGGCCCTGCATGGCCTTGTCTTTCAGCAGCGTGTTGGAAGCTGTTGAGTGAGGAGTGCCAACACGGGGCTTGATAAGCGTGTGGGAGGGAGGGGGGCTCTGTTGCAGTCCGTCTTTGTGGAATTATTTGAGATATGTTGTCAAAACAGGACGTGCCTTGTGCTGCATGGGCCTGGTTTCCAACTTTATTTGCAGAATAACACCTCCTGGAAGCCGGATTCTTGCCAAGACTGCCGGTGCCGGAGCGGCGTTGTCACCTGCGAGCCTACAGTCTGCAAAGCCCCTCAGTGTGACTTCCAGAAGGTAAGAACTGAGTGCCTGTGGCTGCCCAGAGCCAGGCACAGGCTCTGTGTCCCTGCACTCCTCCTTGGAGCAAAAACACGTGGTGTGGGAAGCCTTTTTCCCCTTGGCTGCAGCCAGAGGCCGGGTGTTGGAGCGGCTTGATCCCAAAGGAAGCCCCTGAACTGGGCTCCTACCTCCCAGCATGAGCCCCCCTTCGTTTGGAGGTGGGGCTGGGGCTCCCTGGAAGGTGCAGATGGGCGCTTTCCACTCTGCTGAGCAACAACAGAGCTGAGATTGTCTGTCCTCCAGTTTCTTCTTCCTCGTGATGGTTGCTGAGCTTTCCTTGTCTCCTGCTTGTCTTTGTCTGGGTCTTCATTAATTGGCCATGGGATTGGTCTTGCATTAACATCTGGATTGCTGGGGTAGAGTGCACAAATAGCAGTGAAAAAGAGTGTTTTAAAGAGGCTGTCAGGATAATTATATGGCTTTGTGAAGCAGGTTAAAATGTTTCCCAATATGACAGCACTAATGAGGAAATAATTTTGATTCTTACTGGTTTTCCCCATTATGATTGCTGTGTATTGATTAAAGCTAGACTGAACTAGTAGGAAATTTTGTGCTAAAGAGGAGGGAGATCAAGTGCTGTCATGGCACAGGTAGTAATGAGTGTACTGGATAAAATGATAAAAATCAGATAAATGAAAAGGTGGCTACTTTAAGCTCATAAAGGGAAATAGGGTATATAGTGCCAAACTAATCTGTGTGACTCCTTGACATGGGCAATCTCCAAGATAAAATGTTTAAGTGTTCCAAAAGCATCTGGTCATTTAAACTTTGAAAAGGATCACCAAGGATCTCAGAAGAAAAAAATCCTTTCATGCTTCAAGGCTAAACCACCAAAAGAAAAGCAAGGTCAGAAATCATCATCCTTTTCAATGGTTTATTTCTTATCTACTCATTATGAGATTTGTGCAAATATGGCTGATCTTGTTTCAGCAACATCTGTCCCGTGTTTCTCAGTAGCCTTTCAGTGAAGAATCTTGAGTTCTGTCTTGAACAAGTGTTTTCTGTTCTTTGAAAACTGGTTCAGCTGAAGAATTCCCAACTGTACTCTTGGGGGGTGTAAATTCTGCTGTTATTTTGAGGGCAAAATGTCAAACACACCAAGTGCTGTGCTGCCTCTCAGCAAGGGCATGTGGTGTCACAGTATTTTGTATTTCACTTGATATCTTTCCTTTCTGAACTGAGAGCACCAGCTCCAGCCAGGCCTCATGGCTTCACTCCCATTTTGGAGTCCCTGTTTGATGTCAGCTGTTTATTGGAATCCTGTCTCTTTTTAGGGAGAAGTGCTCCAAATAGCCTCCAACAAGTGCTGCCCCGAGTGTGCCTCCCGAGCCGAAGGGTTCTGCCAGCACGAAGGACAGATCCACAGCGTGAGTGCTCCGTCCACTTCCTCAGCAGGGACCATCCTTACCTGCTTTTAGCTCCCTGTTGGTTTCAGCCAGTGGAGGCTGCTGAGCTGGTGTGCAGGGGAAGGATGGATCACTGCATTTATATCCTGTCACTGGCAGATAGTGGAATTGAGCAGGAGTTTGGTCAGCAGGGTTTGCAGTTGCTGAGCAGTTGTGTGTCCTGCGTGGCTTAATGGGAGAAATTTCCCCATTTGTTCCTTCCCTTTGCTGTTTCTGTGCATGGCTGAGACAGTGCAGCAACATCAGAAGGGGAGCAAAGCACAGTGATTTTGACATATTAGCTGTGCTCAGAGAAGCTTTTCTCTCAGCAGCCACCTATGCTGCCGGAGATTGATTGCCGCTCTGCGACCTGGGTTCTGTGTTCTGTAATCCTGAATTATTCAAGGAGCAGTTTCTGGGATGTGGTTTCACCCAGGGGGGCTGAAAGGCCAGAACAATCAGAATAAGTGTCTGGAGAGAAGGAAAAAAAAACAAGATTCATGGGTAGTAGTTAATGAATCATGTCAAACAACTGGCAAATGTAGAAAAATGGCTTAACAGCAAACTCAGGTCCTATGTGTGGTTTCTTGCAAACTTTTCTGTTTGACAAGAGGCAAGTCAGGTCCACATCTCAAGAAATATGCTAAAATGCCCAGACATATTTGCAGGGCTGTGCATATTGGAGGGCTGGGCTCTCCACACCTGAGATGGATGTTGTAATCCTCTGCTCCAGCATGAGGCATGACCAGCATGAAGCTGGTACAAGCTAAACAAAACCTGGAACAGGAAGGGTAGCTCACCCATCCTCTTCTCGTGTTTCTTTGTGCCTGTCATTTGGTGGCACTGTGCTTTGTCATAATACATTGCATTTCTTCTTGTGCTATTTCTGCATTTTCCTGTGCTGTTCTCCTGCTGCAGCTTTTGTCTCTTGGCTCTTTTTGAGCCTGTTCCTTGGGTAGGCATCCCCACAAGAAGGATATGGATGTATTTGTACCTACAATCACATTTCACATCCCAATCCTGCTGTCACAGGGTCAGAAAGCCACTTTTTATCAGTGCCAAGCCTCATCCCTGAGTGAGGAGGAACTTGAAAAGGAACAAGACTTATTTCCAAGTCTCACTGTGCTTTCTGTGCCCTTGGTTGTGTTGTGTGCAGCACGGCACGCAGTGGGCCAGCTCGGGATGTGTCCGGTGCTCCTGTGCCCACGGGAAGGTGACCTGCAGCCCCAGGACCTGCCCAGCCCTCACCTGTGCACAAGGGGAGCTGCAGGACACTGCCCAGGGCTCCTGCTGTCCCAGATGTGTGGGCCGTGGTGGTGAGTACTGTCTGAGCCTAGAACCTCCTTTTAGCCCCAAATCTGGAAAGCTTTTCTGTTCTTGGTCAGTTTTGGTGGGAAGACACTGAAGGTGAGCATGTCTCATAATTCCCTTTCTGTCCTCCTGCCCTATTTATATTCTTAATGGCTTCACTTTTTTCCCAAGAGGTGGGGGCAAGCTTTAAGCAGTGAGCAAATGTGCCTAATATGGCCTCGTTTTGGGAAAGAAACCTCAGGTATTTCCTGTGCACTTGGCCTGCAAGTTCCAGAAATGCTTCTTCAGCTGTTGGGTGCCTTTTCTTGTGGAGTCTCAGTGGGAGAAGTGCATCCAGAGCTTTTAACTCACAACCCCCTTGGAAACTGGTGGAATTGTTACTCTCTTAACCTGCTGTGGCAAACTGCAGTTTGGAATTGTGAGATGCACAAGAGCTGTGTTTTTACCATGGGTGACAGAAGGGGAGGAAAGGGCGTTGGAAAAGAAACCTGCCCCTTGTTTTCCTGTCCCTTAGAGCCTTGCTCCTTCGATGGCCACGTGTTCCAGGACGGAGAGGGCTGGAGCCTGGGTCGGTGCTCCAGGTGTGTCTGCAGGGATGGTGCAGCTCAGTGCTCCACAGCTTCCTGCCAGCCTCTGCTCTGCAGCCAGGTCAGGACCCTCCAGCCTTCTGGGAATGTTCCTCAGCACCTTTTCCATGGGCAGTATGCATTTCTCGTGCTGGGGACCAAATTAGCAAGCAAAGCTTCTGGGTGACAAGTGGGTGGTTTGGAAGAGACATATTTGACCTGCAGAAATGGTGAAGCCTGTGTTTCTGTTCCCTAATACCTTCTTTCCCCATCATTTCATTTTTATCATCCCTTTGCTGGTTAATTAGGCAAAAATTCTGTCTAAAGAAACTGCTTCTCCTTTTGCACTCAAAAAAAAAGATCTGGAGTTGATGAGGAAATGTTTTTATTTCTGTTGAGCTAAGGAATGGAAACACAAGATTTGTAATGGGGTTTGTCTTCACAGATTTCAGTGTTTGGTTTGCAGCTGGAAAGTTTGATCTGCAGGTCTTGTTACTGTCTTTTTCTTTTGTACAGGAACTCTAGAAATGCATTTGAGAGTAGTCCACTGTGGATGAAATTCCCCTTTTGCCTTCAGAAATACAAGGCAACTTGAGCTGAAAGAAAAGTCTCAGAGCAGTATTCCTTCTGTCTGTTTGTGTTTAGAAAGCAACAAAACTGGGAAGAGGAGTTGGGCAAGCTCATGGTTTTAGTGCAGTTAGGAGAACAAGGACACTGCTGTCTCCAAGGTCTTTGCTGTGGACAAGTGATGAGTTTTTAGCATTTTTGCAGGGGTCAACACAGCCAAAACCCTACAAGACTCTACACAGGGTTAGGAAAGGCAGCAAACTGTTCAGAGTACTCCAGACTCTGGGAAAATCACTCAGTTTTTTGAATTCTTGTTATTATATTGAAAGTGCTGATGGGTGTGACTGTGCTCTTTGGATCTTTTTCATGGGGCTTTTGCAGCAGCGTGCCTGGAACTGGCTCCCTGGAATTCCTTGTCTCTGACCTTGACTTTATGTTTTAGGGACTGCTGTTCTCCAAGGATTTTTAATATATCCAGTGATGAATCCAGAACTTCCCTGGCTGAGAACTCTTCACTGAGAAAATCAAAAGCAGTACTCACAAACCTTTTTCTCCGTTGATACTTTCCCAGTTTTCTGCTACTGGACCAGATGTTTGGACAATTAACACTTTTTCTTTTTTTTGGACAGATGAAACCCCACCTGTTAGTGTGTGTGTGTGTTAATTGTGTTTTGCTTTGTCCCGAGATATTCCATTAGTATTCATTTGCTAAGTACTCTGCATTAAAAGGAATTTGTGCCTGCTTTAGATCCCTCCTTTCCCACTCCAAGTGGACTGGCATTACCTGCTGAGCCATTGCACTAATGTTTAATCAGCTAATCATCAGGATCTAATTTATGGAATCAGGAGTGACTCTGTTGCTGGGATGTATTTGAGAGTAATTGGCTGGCAGCATCCAAGTTAATGCAGCAGAAAGCCAGTTCTGATGATGTTCCAGGCATTTCCTACCAAGGACATTTCCCAGTGGAAGGGACGTTAGCAAGAGGTGCAAGGAACCTGTTCTCATCTCAGCCAAACCATGCATTTTCTTGCATGGGCCTTTATCTCTGTCCCTTCCTTTGTTCTCCACTCCATCAGAAGCCAAGACAAAAATTCTCCCAGGATTAAACTCTCATCTCCCATCTTTCAGATGACTTTGCTCTTCCCTAGGAGCTGGGGAAGAAGAATGCCAAAAATTCCTGTTGCCTGCCACCAAAATACCCAAAAAAGGTCTTTTAAATCTGCTGGGAAATTTTGCTTGGTAACTTTTGTGCCAAGTCTTGCACTCTTTCTCTGGAAGCTCAGGGTTTGACTGATGAACAGTGCTGTTCCCAGCTGTTGGATGTACATGGACTGGGAGCAGTGGAATTAGCCAGGTTTTGGATGCTTGGAGTTGAGGCACGCAGGAAAAGTAATATTGGTGTGAAGTGCCAGCCTTTTCCAACATAATTTAAATCCATCATAAGAAAATTGAAATTGGAAAAAATCCAGTTTTAAGCATAATTTAGCATCTGCACAGACAGTATGGATGGATTTAACTAAAACACTGCAGATGCCTGAGGGGTGGTGAGTGTAAATCACACCTTCAAAACCTCAAAATGTGGCAATTCCAGAAAAAAACTTCTCTCATCAATCTCCTGCTTTATTGTGCTTCCCTGCACAGCTGTATAATTATTTTTTCCTCTGTATACCTGAATGTAAGCACTTTATGTCATGTGTATGAATTTATCTGCATCTCTCCATGTATTCACACCTCAGTTGCCATCTAAATCAGCCCAGAAAATGAGGTAGAGAAAACATCTTTCAAGCCTTTTACTCTGCTCCTGTGCTGCTTTTCGGGCCAAAATGAAGCCCTGAGTGGCAGAGGGTTATCCCACGGATGCTAAATGCCTGGAATTCCAAGCACTGATGTGAACTGTTCATGCTTTCTTTTCCTTGTCTCTGCTGTTTAGGAGGAAGTCATGGTTCTGCCTCCTGGAAAATGCTGCCCAGAATGTGTCCCCAAGCCCTGCTCGGTGTCGGGAAGAACGTTCCAGGTGACTTGTGACAAACCACACCAAAACCACTCCCAGTTTTTGGCACATCTCTCTTTCCCTTCTCCCCAACCTCTGACTTTCTGCCAGCACTGATAGCTTACTACAAACGCTGCTTTTTTCCCTCCTGGAAAGGCAGGAGAGCTGAAAGAAGTCAGGACTTGATAAGAATTTGCTGGCCAAAGCAGATGAGGCACTTTCTTTCCACACTTGTTTTGAAGGAGGAAAGCAGAAAGCACTGGTGGTCAAAGTATTTATAGCTTTCATTGTGTCATCTGGAATTAATTGAGTGCATTATTTAATGAATGTGAGATTTTCTGTCAATGATTTCTTTTGGCTAATAATAGTTCAGGCCTCCCCAATGCCACTAGATTGCAATTCATGAGAAATTCACACCCACAGTGTCACCTAGACCTCAGCCCCTCTTCTTCCTGTTTGCAGAGCGTGTAGAGATCAGCATTTTTTAAGCAAAGTTTATTATCTGATACAGACATGCAGGAGGAGCCATCATCCTTCATAAGCAGCTCAGGTTTCTGGAAGGAATTTGGTTGTTTTCCAAGAGTGTTTAACAGCTCTATCCATGTTCTTTTTCAACAGCACGGGGAGCAGTGGAAAAAAAATGCCTGCACTACGTGCGTGTGTCAGAGGGGGGAAGTCAGGTGTGTGAGGGAGACCTGTGGCTCTGTCACCTGTGAGGAGGTACTGAAAAATCACCCACCTCTGACAGCCCAGCTGCACCTTCTGCTGTGCCAGGGGCCTCAGAGAGCCCTGCTCACTGCTGGGTGCTCTTTCCAGGGGCAGAGCAAGGTGCAGCGCCCCGGGAAGTGCTGTGAGGAGTGTGTGTCTTCCAAAGGGAGCTGCTTGGAAGGTGGCAGGGTCAGGTACCACGGGGAGATGTGGAACAGCACCCTCTGTGACTTCTGCATGTGCCACGAGGGGCAAGTCACCTGCCAGGGAGCTGAGTGTGCCAAAGTGGAGTGTGCCAAGGTGAGAAAGGCTTTCTTCTCAAGTCTTGGGATTTTCTTCTTTCTCCTCCCTTTTTCTTTCTCCTCGACTTGAGGCACTCAAAGAACCAGCCCTTGTTTTGTGCAATCCCCTCAAAAACGTTTCAGAGGGAAAGAGAGCAAACCTGGAATTCCCCGTGCAAGTTTGCATAGTGGGCTTCCATTGTGAAGCAAACCAGTGTGCATCAGTGACTAATTTAACTTGGATTCCCTCCCATGCTGTGTCTGCCTGCTGTAGTGGAGGGTCAGACACACAGAGGATTCAGTGGTGATCACTGGATTTACCAGGAGCTGAACATGGGGAAAATGTGCAGGTGAGAGATGGTTAAAAGCCCAAGAAATGTTCCTTTTATCCTCATTCTGCGTGCTGCAGTGGCCTTCAGTAAGGTAGCTGGATATGGAAGTCAGTGTTCTACTTTTCTTCATTTTTTCCATGTCACTCTAAGCATGGAAGTGAGGCTGGCAAGGTGTTTTATTCCCAGTGCTGTTTACTCCAAAAGTAATACCCTTCCTGCCAGGTTATGTTATATTTGCACTGCAGTGGATGTGCAAAATGCATTAGATAGGGTTGAATGCTTCACCCACACACCTACAAATATGCTTTGAATTGGCTTTTTTTGCAGTGGGATAAGACTTCTGTGTTGTTTGTCAGTGAGAGGATTGGGATTGGTCATCCTGGAGAAGAGAAGGCTTTGGGGTGACTTAATTGTAGTTTTCCACTACCTGAGCGGCTCCAAGAAAGATGGAGAGACTTTTTGCAAGGGTCTGGAGTGACATGATAAGAGGGCATGGCTTCCCACTGGCAGAAAGTAGGTTTAAATTGGATATTGGGAACAAATCCTTCCCTGTGAGGGTGGTGAGGCCCTGGCACAGGTTCCCCACAGAAGCTGTACCTGCCCCATTCCTGGAAGTGTCCAAGGCCACTTGTCCCTTCCAACCCAAACCTTCCTGTGATTCTGTGATCTGTTTCAGTTGGTGGGCTCTTATCTGTTTTATACCTACTACTCCACAGTGTCAGTGAGGAAAAGGGAAAGAATTGTGGCCTCCTGGGTTTTCTGTCTCAGTGGTGATGCTTTTCTGGTGACCCTGCCTGCGTGTGCTAAATCTCAAGCAGCAGCAGCACCCTTGTGGTGTGTCTGAGGTCCAGCCAAAACCCAGCACAATGGTTTCACTGGATTAGCTTGTTTTGATGAGTGTTCAGAGGAGGGAAAATCCACACGTGGGCTCCCACATAGCACACAAAAAGGTGCATCAAGGCATAAAAAATGGATGTTCACCTGTGGCTGTTCCTTTGAAACAGCCAAAATGCCCTGAGTGTGGGACCCAAAGTCACCCCTGCTGTGGTGCTGCTGCTGTTCACGGGACCTGCAACTGTGCAGAGAGATTTTGCTGGATGAAAAGTCGTGGTTGTCATAAAATCTCATGCACTTGCAGCTGTTGGAGTGAGCTGCCTGCGTGCTCCTGGCTGTAAATTGGATCATTTACACTAATGATGATGGCCTGCTGTCATGGCTCAGTGGGGAGGATTAGTTAATATTCATGCTCACATCTTGGGTACTGACAAAAAAAATAATCCACTGTTCAGAAAAGCCAGGGGTGTCTTCCACAACAATAGCTGGAGATGTTAACGTGTAGGGTTCAAAACCCCTCAAGTCATGTTCAGTCTTAGTTTGCCTCAGTAGTGCCAGGTGTGCATTAATTAATTACAAGAAGATGTTTGCTCAGAAAGCAAATGCCATGTTTTCTTTTTCCTTTGTATTTTCCTTCTGAAGTTGCAGGTCTGTTTACTTAGGTACCTGCCTCAATAAATCAGAGCCAGTGTGAAGCCAGGAGCTCTTGGGTTTCTCTCTTCACAAGGCACTTTTAATTTCCTGGTCACATCCTCCTACTGGAAGTGTAATGAGGCCACAGATAGGAGCTGCAAGAGGTTTAGCTCCAAACCCTTTCAAACAAACTCATCCAGCAAAGTGTCCGTGGTGATTCTGACCTAATCATCAAAAAGCCATTTTCAGCAGGCTGTGAGCGTGTTCTCCACCTGGAATATGATCAATCTCTCTGCAGCAAAGCCACAAGTTATCTCCCACAGCCTCTCCCTTTTCTGAGCCTTGGCAGAGCAGCTTAGCTGCATTTTTCTGGGGCTAGGCAAGCCGTGTTCCATGGATAGGTGCTCCCAGTTTTCCTATAGCCTGTGTTTCTGGATGTGGGTGAGGATGGCAGAGTTTACAGTACGCAGTAGTGACATGAGATCCAAACCCAGCCAGAGGCATTTTGGAGTAATTGAAGAGCAGAGATGTATAGAAGCAGCAGGGAGAGATTCAGGCTGTGTGTGGTCCTCGGTGACTAGGAACCAGATGGTTCCTCCTCTGTTCCCCTGCTCAGGCACTTGCCAGGGATGCCAGAGTGTGGCCTGGCTTAGGTGTTCTCCCTTGGTGAACCTAGCAATGACCAGTGCTGCTGCTGCCCTGACTGTGTCTTTAATAATTCCCACACAAAAACTGAGTGTCCCAGTGTGGCAGGGAGGATTCTCCTGGAACAGACACCCGATTGGCATAAATCAGAAAAACCTACTGGTCATCTTGGAAACCAAAGCTGTTTCTTCTGAGCTGTGTCCTGGTTCCCTAGGGATTAAAAAAAATGTCTCTCTTTTCTAAATATTCAGCTTCCACTTGGGCACAAAGAGTCGTGGTGAATTGGGGCACTTTATTCCTTTCTCCTGCTGCTAAATTCTTATCTTCAAACTGAAGTTATTTAAGTGGAATCTGCGGAGCTGTACAGTTGTGACAAAGAACAGGCTTTTTCCATCTGGGATAAATAGAGCATGTGCTTTGAAATTCTCTTGGGGAAGTAAAAGTAGAACATTGAAAATGAAGGTAAGCCTCTATGCATTGAAGTCCTGAGGTTGGCCTGGTGAAATCCCAGCGATCCAAGGTAAAAAGGGGGAGTATTTCTCTGCGGGATTTGGGGATGAGGTAATGGCCTTAGCGCTGAATTCCGAGGCCTTTCCTGAGGTTTGTTCTGCAGCTGCAATATTGGCCAAGCACGTTTTCCAAACTCTGCCTGCAGAGATGAAGTGGGATAGGGAGAAGATAAGGTGAAATTGGATATTGGAGATTGCATTCCAGGGCAAGGGCTGTTCTGCCTCGGCATTCCACAGTGGTTTTGGCAACGTTGATTCCGTGGGAATTGCTGCAACCTTTCTCTTCTTCACAGGGTGAAAAATTAATTCACTTAGAGGAGAAGTGCTGTCCTGAATGTATCTCCAGCCATAGTGACTGTGTTTACAAAGAACATGCCAAAGCTGTGAGTATCCTCGTGCTTTGCAGCAGGGAATAATGAGTTCTGCTCGCAAAGGTTTGGAGGGACTGGCTCTCCCCCTCCGGTTCTGAGGAGGATATTATTTGCAAGTGTGGCAGCAAAATAATCCATTAAAACAGTCTGCAGATTGCAGAAACACTTGTGTGCATCTGCTGCAGAATTTCAGTTTTCCTTGGTCTCCTCTGTGCAGCTCAATCAATCATTTTCCTTTAATATTTAATATCCCTACTCGTAGATTTCCTGCACATTTCATAAAGATAGTTGATTTTAATCCTATCAAGCAGAAGCTACAGAGCTGGGGCAGTGTGTAGCTTTCTGCCAAGGTATCCCACTGATTATAATCTTTACTGCAACAGGAGCCCATTATTAATATTTTCAAGGAGCTTCCCTTTGAAGTTAAAGAGAGAGGGAACATTGATTATCTCAGTTTAAATATTCCAGTAGTGGACTTTTCATAGCCCTCACAGATGAGGGCTGGAGCTGATAGCAGCTCTTTGCCAACAGAAGTGGGAAATGGGAAATTTAATATTGTTTGGGGGTATTTTTTTAGATGCTGAGCCTTTCTTTGCCCAGATCCCTTTCTCTGCCCCAGGTGAGGTAAAACACTGAGGTGTGAGTTTTTTTCCAGTTGGTTTCTGAGAGAGGAGCTGGCAGGGAAGCTTTGTGAGCGTGTAAGATGCCTGCTGTGTCTTTTCTGTGCCTTTTCACGCCGAGAGCTGCCTGCCTGGCAGGCGCACCGGGTGCCGAGGCTCTCTGAAGCCGCCTTTCTCCTGCAGGACGGGCAGAGCTGGGCAGAAGGGCCGTGCCGGGAATGCGAGTGCCGGGACGCGGCGGTGACCTGCTTCCAGCGCTCCTGCCTGCCCTGCCCGCGGGGCAGCCGGCCCCGGGAGGCCAAGGGAGACTGCTGCCCACGCTGCCAGCCAGGTACAGAGCCAGGGCAGCCCGTGCCTTCTTCTGGAAGCCCTGCAGCCTTTGCTCCCCCTGCACCAGTCTTATCTAATCCCCAGTTTGCGGTTGCTGGTTAACTCGTTTCCCTGCAATTCAGGTTTTAGCTAAGTTTGAGGCTCCCAGTGGCTTCCCCTGGTTTCAATGACAGCTTTCTTTTGGCATAAATTCTCCTCAGAGTTGGTGTTTTAGAAGTGTTTTGTCTTTTTGCTTCCACTGCTCCTTTCTGAATTCTAGAATTCATTTCTGAATTCTGAAGTTCACGGGCTCCTGATTATTTCTTGGGAGTGGGAAGAAGAAAGAATGTGCATACACTGTTAATGCCACAAGCTCACCTGAGGCTGAATGGCTGCCAGTTAATAATTGTTTGGAAAGACTAGCATAGCCTTGGCTTATATGGTAATTTTGCCCATAAATTCCTTTTTGTCCAGGGTATTGTCATTCCCCTGGATTTACATTTCATGGTTGGGAAGCTTTGGCTGTGGGTTGCTCGTTCTTTTTGGTAGCTCTTCTTGTTGCAGTCACATAACTTTGGTTTTATCAGGGTGTTCCAGTTAATGCTGTATCTCTCTAAAAAAGAAAATAGCTTCACAGTTTAATTGTGCTGGAGTGCCCGGGCACATTTGCCATCTTCTTGTTTTAAAGCTTGTTATTTGCTGCATGCTAATGGAAATGCAAAGCATTAGAGATAGAAAAGTGAAGGAAACAGGCTTTAGAAAGTTCTGATGGACTTGTCCTGGATTTTTGAGAGAGAACAGCATCTGCACAGGCTGCTGGGGAAGGGATAGATGATGCAGTATTCTCAGCACCTCTCCCTTCTCCTTATCAAGAATTGCCTCTGTCTGCTGGTTATCCTTGAAAAAGTGGTAATTTAGCTTCCATCATGGTAGCATTTTGGAAAGCCCAGGCTTTGGAGTCATGGTATTGGACATCCAGAGCCAAGCCTGCATTTTTTGTGTCCTGAAAGGTAACTGGCAATTTCCCTTACCCAAACCTGCTCTGTTCCCTTTGTGTTTTTTCTGTCTTGCAGTGGTGGGGGATGAGAAACAAATGCAAAGTGCAGCCTGCAGCAGTTCGATCTGTGAGCCCAGAACACCAGCCCCTGCTGCATCTGCTTCCATAAAGCCAAGCAAAAATTGATTGCTGCTTCTCAGAGATGTGCTGGGGGGAAGCTGGCAGAGAGAACCCACTCCTTTTCAGCCAGGGGAAAGCAAAAATCCCTGGGCACTGCTGTATTTATGTTAAAACCAGCAAATATTCCCCCTCACTGAGAACTTTCGGCTTGGGGCCTCGCTGAGAACACTTGGCTGGGAGCAGAGGGGCTTTTTTCGTAGCTAGAGAAAAATTGTGCTGTTCTGTATCTCTCCACGTGCCTGTGGCCAGGAGGTCCTTCTGTGGTGCTGTGGCATCAAGGTTTTTATGTAGGGGGAGCAGTCTGCCAGCTGTGCTCTGACCTGGCATGGACACAGAGTCCTGACTTACTGCAGGGTTTGGCTTTAGGAATCTCAAATTCAGGTTGCTTCGGGCCATTGATTCCTGGTGACTTAAAATTTTCACTGCTGAGAAACCATGTGGACAGTGAATAACCCTTTTAATCAATTGCCTAGAAAATCTGAGTCTATACAGTGGCTTCTCACATACTGAATAGAGCAATAAAACATTTAGCCCCTTTGATGTAATCTAGCACATAAAAACCCACTCCAAAGCTAGCACACCTTGCACCACCCAGGGAAACGAGCGGTGAATTTCACTTTGCTTTCGGAGTTGCTTTGTTTTGCTCCTTCCTGGCTGCCAACACTGCTCTGTGGTTTGCCCCTGTGCCAGGTGAGTGCCACCCAGACTGTGTGAGCTGCTCCCAGGCCTCTGATCACTGTGACTCCTGCCGGGACCCCAGGAAGCGGCTGCAGGACGGGCGCTGCGTGGAGATGTGTGAACGGGGCTTCTACCAGCAAGGGGGGGCCTGCTTAGGTAACTTCTGCAAGGGGTTAGACCCCCCCTCCTCTGCTGCATGCTGTGCTTTTGGCTGTGGGATCCCAGGGGGTCATCCTGAAGAGATTGCCAGGCTTTGGTTGGAAAAGCGTCCAGGCACGTGCTGCGCTGTAACCGTGAGACTTTGTGAGGTTTCAGATGGAAGCAGAAGCAAATTCTTGAACTCTTGAGCTAAAATGAGGCAAAATCATCTCATTTTGTCAGACCGGGGGGGGTCCTTCTGCATCAGGGATTTGGGATTGATTTTTCTTCTCTGCTCTTTCTCCTGGCAGCCTGCAATGAAACCTGCTCAGCCTGCACCAATGGCTTTGAGTGCTCCTCATGCCAGGCACCCCTGCTGCTGAAGGACGGGCAGTGTGTGCCTTCCTGTGGAGAGGGCTACGTCCAGGAGCAGCTCCTCTGCACAGGTACCTCCAGGCAAAAGGGGCTGCAGTCCTCTCTGATGGCAAAGCAGCAGGCAAAACTTTACCTGGGCTATGAGAACCCTCTCTCTTGGGGCATCTCTTGTTGACATAGGTGTTAATGTTCACCCTGCAGTAAAAGAAGGAGTGAGTGAGCAGAGGAACCAAGTCAGAGAGGGTAACATTGATCACTGCTTGGAGAAATATTCGTGACAGTTCCTCAGTGGATCAGTTCTGTTGTGTGATTCTTTGACTTCAGTGCAGACTGCCTGCACCTGCTCAGGGCATGGTACTTTGAGATGTACAGAAAATTGCCTGGAGGGGTGGGGGGGTTGATAGGACTCAGGAAATACTTCCTGGAGAAGTTTCCTGCTTGGTTTTGCCGTTCATTCGGTCCATACCGTGCGCTCTTCCTGGAAGTGCACTGAGATCACTGCTCTCAGGAAGCATTTTTACAAAGTAGATTGGTAATTCTATAAAACACTGAGCTGTGTCTAAATCCTTTATCTTAGCAGTGGGAAAGACTGAGACAAAGATTGGAAAGTTAGCTTTCTCTTTGATGGGACTATGACAGTGCTTTCATGAACTTCCCCTGCTCCTTTGAAATACTTTAAACTCTTCCCAAACTGTAAAGCAGCTGCTTTTTCATTGTGGCAGTTTAATTGTTTTCTCTAAAATTAACACTTTTCTCGTCTTGATGTTGGCCTTTTTAGAAGGCTTCTAATTATTTCTGCAGCTCTGATTCAGCAGAGGGGTGGAGCAAATGCTTAACTTCTGAGCCATCACTTTAATTTCTTTGGAGCTGACCCTCCTGCTCAGAATTAAATACAGGCTGAGGGCTTTTGGCCCATTTCAGGGCAAAGCATTTCAGATAGTAAGTCCAGCTTCCTTTTCTGAAGTGGCTTCCCTTGAAGAGCTTGTTTCAGGTTTTGAAAGTGTGAAAAACCTCTGTCCTCCAGCAGGCACTGCAGCCCAGGGCACCATTGTGGATGCATAAACAGACAAGAGAGACCCAGTCCAAAAGAATTTGTAGGCTTAAGTATCAAATAATCTTCTACTTCATTTGGTTTTATTTTATCATTTCCTTTCCACCTGCTCGTGGTGTTTTAATTGGCAGTGCCCATGCACTGCTGAAGGGGTAGGGAAAAGGCTAATGTTTCATTTTATTGCTGGTTTGTAGATTACTGATTGTACACTCCATCCAAATTTGCAGTCACGCATGCTTGTGGCTGAATGTTGCTGGGAAAATTTGTTCCTCTTTCCTCAAGGGAATTAAACCAATTTGCTTTAGTTCTGCCTGGCTGCATTTTCTGCATAAAGTCAAACCAGTGGAGAAAGTCTTAAGTTTCAGATGCTGTCCCTAATTTGTGGCCATTCACTCTTTTCCTTGTATCCTCTTTATTGCTGCAAATCTCTAATCAGATTGTCGAGACGGGCCTCAGACTGCTCCAAAAGATTTTCCTCATAATGATTTTAACATCTACAATAAGCATGTTCCAAAATCACAGAAAGGATGAACTAGACTGTGTTAATTGCTGTAGCTCCAGTAAACTCCCTCTTGAGGAATTCGCTCTGGACTTGAAAGAGACTGAACACCAGGTTTCTTGCTCTGTCCTCTTGTTGGAACACTGTTGTCTGCATTGTAGAAAAACACAGTGAATTAGCCTTGCCTTTTGTTCATGTTTTATAACAGCTGGTTTAATAGAGTCTCTTCTGAATTTTTGATTACGGTTGTTTGATCTCTGCCCTGTTTGAATCCTACACCGGGGTTGTTTCCTGCCCCCATCCCTCCACTTGCTTTTGTGAAGAATTAAAACCATTAAGAGAAAGTAAAATTGAGAATAAAAGGTAATAAGTTCAGCTATGTAGCAGTGGATTTAAAGTTCATGGTTGAGTTTGTGTCAGGCAGAGTGGTGGGTTCTCCCTTGGCAGAAACAGAACTCCCCCACCAAAGGCAAAGCAAAGGGAAGCAAAAATAAACTGTGTCAGCGTGGTAGAATGGAAGGGCTCGAAGGACTTGCAGTGTTCAATGTTCTCACTGCATTTTTCTAACTTAATTATTTATGTTTTCAGGATTATTCAAAAGCCCAGGCAGAACTGGAGTGTTCCTCCTTTCATCTCCCAAAATGCCAATGTTGAAGTGTGTAACTTGACACTAACAGGCCCGGCTCGCTCTGGAGCAAAGCACTTGGATTGCTGCTGCCTATGTGTTGCTATTCCCTGTTGTCCCTGGGCTGTGGAGGAACCTCCAGGGTCCAGCACAGCTGAGCTGAGCTTTCCCAGCTCCCAGGGAGGAGTGTAGGGCAGAGGTGGCACAGATCCATGGGACCCCAAAGCCCAGCAGTGCCTTCTGTGTTCTTACTGGGATACCACTGGCATTGCCCTCCTGCTGTGGTCAGAACTGGGAGGGTTTCAAGTGTTTGCAGAAGTTCGGTGAGCTGCAAAAGAGCCCCTACAAATCCCAACTGGAGATAGCCAGGGAGATGGAATCAGCTTCCTGGCCGTGCAGTCACTTCTGTTGATTTATTTCCACACAGCCACTTGGTTGCTGCAGGCAAAGATGTTTGAGCTGACAGTGGCTCGTGGAATGCTTCCATTTTTCCCCTGTTCCTTCTGTGGAGCTGGTGCCTGGCTGTTTGGGTGAGGAGCAGCTGCTGAGCCTGGCAGTGATCCAGTGCTGAAGGAGCCAGGGATTCTGGAGTCAGGGTGTGTAATCACAGAATCAGGGAATCACAGAACAGTTTGGGTTGGAAGAGACTGTAAGGGATTATCATGTTCCAACCCCTCTGCTGTGGACACTTTCCTCTATCCCAGGTTGCTCAGAGCTCCATCCAATCTGGTCTTAAACACTTCCAGGGATGGGGCAGGCACAGCTTCTCTGGACAACCTGTGCCAGGGCCTCAGCCCCTCACAGGGCTTTGCCAAGGATCAGCAGGAGCCAAGTGGTAACTATTTAAAAACACAGTCGGGCTGCCAGCAGGGAAAAGTGTCTCTTGGAAAGGAGCAGCACCTCCAGGGAGGAATTGAGGACTTTGCAAATGACTGGGAATGTTCAGATGTGCTGACATACCGAGGCAGGTTAACAGGCAGGGGTCCCAGCTGTGCAGTGGGGAGTCTGCAATTAAAGGATCCGAGTCCTGGCACCCTCTCTTTCACAAACATGTTGAAAGTTAGAGTGAGCTCAGAGAGGAGCAACACAGTCAGGTCTGGAAGGTGAAGTGAGGACATTTCACTGCTTAGAAATTTACAGCATGAACTCACACTCTGCAGTTAACTTTTGAGTGTAGACGTGCCCTGAGAAATCATCCAAGCTGGAATGAGATGCAGTTTTTTTGTCAGCAAGGGAAACGATCGACTGGAGCAGGAAACTGTGCTCAAGCTCTGCCTTGGGATGGGATGGTTGGTGTTTGTTGTGTTGGGATTGTGAGGGGAAGATCCTATCCAGTACAGGATGCCCAGGGTCCTTCTGAGACACCCCTCACATCGGAGTGTTCAGGAACCAGAGGAGCCACAGCATTCTGGAATGATCAGGAAGGAGGTAGAGGGAAAGAAGACACAGGAGAGTGAGAAGGGGGAGAGCAAGCAGCTAATCAAGACAAAAAAAGGGAAAATAAACCAAGGTGGAAGTGTGGAGAAGGAGCATCCAGAATGCCCAAGGACCATGTACGGGGCATGAGCTCAGATGTCCTGTGTCTTTCCCCCTGAACACTCCCTGTTCTAACCCCAGGTGTTCAGTTCCCTCCGTGTGAGATGGAGCTGATAGCTCTTCCCTGCCTTGGGCAGCAGGGAAATCCCCTGGGATGGGGTGCTGTTCCCCTCTGTGCCATATGACTCGTGTATGATGTGCTCTCAGTGCTGTGGATGAGCTGCTGCTGTGCCTGCAGGTTCCTGCACGGCACTGATGCTACTCACAGATGAGTTTTTCTTGGGTGGCTGCAACTTCAGACATGTTGGCAGGGCAAACATCAAGAAGAAGTTCCCTTTTGTCCCACCTGCCACAGACTGGGAGCACAAGCATGTACCTGCCTTATTGTGAAATAACGAATTGAAGAACATTTTTGGAACATATTTGGGTGTAATTGAGAAAAAAAAAACCCTTAACAGCTACAAACCACAACACCTTAACAGCTACAAGAACTGTGATTTGCACCGTTCATGCAACACTGGTGGCACAGGATTTGATGGGAGTCTGTGTCCCATATTTTCCCTGGGAATTACTCAGGCTGAGCACGTGAGGATTCCTGATAAGTCAGTTCCTTCTGCACCTGGAAGGACAGGAGGAGTTGTTTCTAGAAGCAGCCTGGCTTGTTTTTCATTCTGCCCTGCAGCACAGTTCTGTGTTTGTGCCCTGGGCTGGGTTACTGTCAGCCACCCCGAGGATCTGAGTTTTAAGTAGCCTGTGCTGGGATCTCTTCCTCGTTCCCTTTGTGCTCCAGGGACTTTACAGTGTTCCCAACACTCCTCCTGGGCTGATGGCAGCTACACCGACTGCTCTGGTCTGTGCTGCTGCCACCTTCCACGTGCAAACCGCAGCTGGGAGTTGTCCTGTTGGGATGGCTTGGATGAAACGTTCCAACCTAGGAGCAGCAGGGGGTTGTGTTTGTTATTTTTCATCTTCTGTGGCAGTGAGAGCCTGAGAAGAAGGGCGGTGGTGCAGGCCCTTGGCTGTGAAGAGCTGCTTGGAAGCGGGCTGTTGGCTAATCCTACACCTTTCTCCCCTGCAGCCTGCCACGAGTCCTGCTCCTCGTGCTGGGGAGCTGCTGAGAGCCACTGCCTGTCCTGCCAGGACCCATCACACGTGCTCCAAGCTGGGCTCTGCCTGCCCACCTGTGGCCAGGGCTTCTACCCGAAGGATGGCGTCTGCACCGGTAAATACCTGTGAGAGGAATGCTCTGCGCAAGCAGCAATCAATATTTCATTTAGCCGTGCAGCAGCTGGGGCTTTATTCATCTCTGACAAGCCAGCTGCACCCTGAGCATTCATGGGGGATGAGGGAAGCTGCTGTTTGTTTGTGAGATTATTAATTCATTTACACTAATCAGATGCTGAAAGGTTTGAGGGGTTTTTGCTCGCCGAACAGCTTGGAAAGCTGGGCTGTTTCTGAGGGCTTGACAAATCCATTTGTCTGTGGAAAGAAAAATGGCCTTTGCCAGCAGCTTTCTGTAAATTTAATTATAATTCAGCATCACAGTAACTAATACCTGCACAGCAGATGTGCCTTGGGAGCTGGGAAGGTTTGCTGGGAAAAAGGGAGAAGAGGTGGCTAGAGGGGATTAAAAGACCTAAGTCAAACAGATCCTGAAAGGGGAAAAAAAATCTCAAATAAGGAGTCTGGCATTTGCCACATGCATTCCAGTCTCACCTGGATTGCTGTTGGCAGCCACCTCCAGCTGCTTGCTCCTCAGGGCTTGTTGGGCTTCAGGTGTGTGGCTCACACAGGTGTGTCTGGACCACAGCTCGCTAGGGAGGGCTTAAAAGCTGGAACATGGTGGCAGAATTGTTGCTATTTGTGCTTGTTCTTGATGACCAGGTTCCCCTTCATTTTGTCTGTACCAGGCAGTTTTATTCACCTATGTTTTAAGTGTGCAGGCTTGAAATCTTACAGCTGAAAATAATTTAAGTTGAAAAGGAAATTTAACTTAGGTTTGGTTCTTATTGCCAGTGGTTTCTCGAAAGCCCATAGCTGTTCCTTGAAGCCTCTGAGAGTCAGACCTTTCACCTTCTACCAAAACCCATGCATTTTGACACCCAGCTGGAGAGCTGCTTTGTCTAGTGAAAAGAAACAGAAATTGGTTAAGTAAAATGCTTGACTCTTCTGAATATCCAGCAGCATATTGCCTTAGGGAAGCCAGAGTTCCGTGGACAACAGGTCAGTTCACTTCAGAGCTGATTGCCTGGGATAATATGGACCACAGGAGTTGATAGGAAAAATCATCATGCTTGATTTTAGCTGCATTTTCCCACTTTGAAGAAAAGGGGGAGGGGGGAAATATCCACTTTTTGAAATGATCTTTTCCCCCCTCCTTCCTGAGCAGCCTGGTAACTGCTGCTTGCTGTGCACTGCCGTGTAAAAATTTCTGGGGTGGTTTCCCCCCATGGGGAGAGGCTGATGGCTCTGCTGTTCTTCCCTCATTGTGTGCACGTCCTTAATGCGAGTTCTCGTGGCAGCTTGTGGCCAGTTCTGTGCGAGGTGCTCTCCAGAGGCAGCCAGGTGTGTGAGCTGTGCTGCAGGGAAGCTGCTGCACCAGGGGAGGTGCCTCCCTCGGTGCCCACACGGACATTTCCCCAGCGGCAGCGCAAGGTGCACAGGTAAGAGGGGTGTTTTTGCAGGACCCTTTCCTAAGCCCTCAGGGCACCCTCCTCGTGTTGTCTGCCCTTCCCCAGATGTGGGGAGGGAGTTTTGAGAGTACAGAAATGGGAGTGATTATTTTTTGTTGCTTTCTTTGGTTCACTTGTCTCAAATAACCTCTTTTCCTTGCCACACGTTTTTCGTGTTTTTCCATTTTCCGAGATACACATCCAAAACATCGTGTGAGCGAGAGTTGTTACTGGTAGTACTTATTAATACATGGGCACTTCTGCTCTCATTAGTTCACCTGGCTGAGTATCATTCCAGCTGGGAGTTGTCTACAGCTGGAGAAGGCTGTAGTCAGCAGCACTCTGAAGGAGTCAAAATGACATGTTTCAGCTCTGTGTGCTCTGTTTCTCTACCAGCTTGTCACGCTTCATGCTCCACGTGCCAGGGACCTCTGGCCACTCACTGCACCTCCTGTTCCTTCCCTCTGGCACTGCGCCAGGGCCAGTGCCTGGAGAACTGTGGAGAGGGCTTTTACCAGGATCACAACATCTGCAAGGGTAAGCTCTGAACTTGGGATAAATTCCCCAGCTGCTGCAAACCAGGTTTTGTTTTTCCTTTTTCCTGTGCTGAACCAGTTAATGCTTAACTCCTGCCTTTCCTGCTGATTGTTTTCTGCTTTGAGAAAAAGTGAATTTTGCCACATACTTTCTGCTTTCACACCCCCAGGATTTAGTGATTTCTGGGACTCCTCTCCTCTCCTCTCCTCTCCTCTCGCTGAAATAAATGTACGTTGCTCCCAGGTTTTTCTCAACACCAGTTAAGAGGTGGGTGAAATTCCACATACACCTGGTATGAAATTCCACATACTCATAGTATGAAATTCCACATATTTGTGGTATGAAATTCCACACACATCTGGCAGATTTGCAAAGGCTGAGGTCATCTTTGCAGCAGTGGGAAAAGTGAAAATTGGAAAGGTGAATTTCTGTTTTATATGAGCCCTTCACACGAAGGGCTTTTCTCCTGTCATTTCTTGCTGCCCCTCCTAATGAGATCGAGCTCACTGTTGCAGAAATTAAAGGAGAATTGGCTGCCTGTGGCACAGGGCAGCAGTTTTTTATTTGTTCACCAGCTTTACTCAGGAAGAGATCCGTTCCTTGGGGGCGGGGGGGAACGATGTCAAAGTATTTTTCTAAAATGCCTGTTGTAGAGAGCAGGACCAGATGCTGTTGGGCCTTGTCTGTTGGGTCTCTGGAAAGCTGTCCCTTGTCCTTCTCCCTGGGAAAGCTGTGGCTCTGATGGCTCTGTCCCCCTGTGCCCAGGTTGCCACCCGTCCTGCCGCTCCTGCTCCGGCCCGGGGCCCGCGCGGTGCCTGCAGTGCCGGGCGCCTGAGGATGTCCTGCAGCCTCACCTGCCTGGGGAAGGAGCTCTCCATGGCCTTTGCCTCCCCCTCTGCCCATCCCATTTCCATGTGGATAGCACAGGAGTCTGCAGAGGTGAGAAGAGCTGTTCAGAGCCCCGGGGTTTGGGTTGTTATGGGGGAGCTTGTACCTCGTTTGATTTGTACAGCCCTGTGCTTGCCTCGTGACTGCCATGAGCGTTTAAACTCTGTAACTTTCAAAATGGCATATCCTAGTGCTTTTGAGGGAAAATGTAATCTACATAAGACTCCTGACTAAAAGACTCAGGTACTTTCTTTTTGAATGCCTGTGTTCAAGCCTGCACAGCTCAGCTCCTTTCCATCGAAGCTGAGTACGTGATTTTTAGCACTGGCTTACTTTGAAGCAGGATCAACCCTTAAATCCTTTTCAAAAAGAACTGAGCTTTCTCCTTCTTAGCCCTTGGAGCAGGTCAAGACATCCCACAGCAGTCTTTTCTTTTGAGGAAGCTCTTCTGCTACATGCCCTGCAGCACACATGACATCCCTGCTCCTGAAATACCAACTAGGAAGCATTTCCATGAAGGCTAGAGTTTGGAAAAGTGGGTAATGGGATGTACATCGGGGATATGTGTGGTTTCCCACCAGTCAGAGACATAGTGACTTAAGTAAAGTAGTAGTAATAACAGCAGTAACAACACTACAGGTGGCTACTTCTTCCTGTTGGGAAAAAACTATTTTTTAAAAGTGGACATAATTTAAAATCCAGTTATTTTTATTTTATAGCCGACGCTTTGGAAAGCAAACCTGCAACACCGTGCAGAACAGAAGCACGCTCATATGTAGGGCAAAATGCTGCTTTTTTAGAGTCATAGAATGGCCTGGGTTGGAAGGGACCTTAAAGATTTCTCTGGCTGCCAGCTTAGTTTAGTTGTATAAATTACTTTATTTCATTAAATTTCCTCTATCTGGCCCTGTGTCTTATCTCCCCAGAGTCCAGAGGTCTGTCTGTGTTCAACTCACACGGTGGGACCTGTGGCCTCCAGCCACTCTAATAAGTATGAGGTTTTTGGCTAGTGAGTTTATGTATTTGTTTGATCAGATGGTTTAGGGCCAGTGCCAGGAAAGAAGTGCGGTTTTTTACTGCACTCCTCCTTCTTGCTGGGCCATCCTCGTGATGAGCGTTCGTTTCAGGTGGCCAGTCCACCTCTGTGGGTGTTTGCTCCAGACTGGCTGATGATACCTGTGCAGTGATAGGAAACCCTGCCTGGAGTGACTGCAGGGTGATAACAGAAGGTGACTCCAGCAGCTGGTAAGTTTGCAGAACCCCAGAGCTCTTCCAGGGAGGACAGCAGCATCACGTGGTGTTGGGCAGCTCAGCTTTGCATTTCAGTAATGAACTGCATGGGTGCAAAGAGATATTAAACATGCAGCTGTCTCTGCCTGCTCTTCAGGAGCTGCTCTCTGCTTTGTACTCCATCCTACCTCTCACAAGCATATTTTGAGGCAGTAAGGAGTGAAATAAGGCAGAATTAACGTGGCTTTCTTTGTGTTCTTGTTTCTCCCTTTGCTGCAGAGTGCCACTCCTCCTGTGCAGGCTGTGTGGGCAATTCTTCCCAGGACTGCACGGCTTGCCCGTCTCCCCAGGTGCTGCTGCAGGGCAGGTGCCTCTCCTCGTGTCCCCAGGGGCTCTTCAGCCACAGGGACCGCTGCTCCCGTGAGTGCACCTGCAATTAGAGATGCTGTCTGATTTCTCTGAAGCTGTTCAGGTATTTTCAGGGCAGAATAGGGTAGTCCCATTTCAGGGGATGGAATCTCCTCCTAATGGGAGAGGGATGTGCTCTTGGAGTCATAAATTCCACTCAGTTTTGCTCCTCGGGACTGTTTCCCTGAAGATATTTTGTGCTTGATTTCAGGGTGGTGTTCCTAGCTTGTGTGCTGTGGAAAAAACTCTTTAATGGACAACACCGAAAAATAAAATGCTTTTATTAGGCAAAGCCTCAGATTTAGAGAGAAAAACCTTTCCTAAAAAGTCCATTGCTCTATTTATTCAATTTATTCAGCCAAGGAACAACTCTATAAATAGATTTATTTGGCAGGCCATTGTAAAGATTCATCAGTTCTGAGGTGTGCACTGCCACCTTAGAGCTGAGCTAACTGCTGAGTGCTGCTTTATGCCGTTTCAGCCTTATAAAAATGTCTTAGAAACAAAATTTCAGTGTCAGGAAAGTGCCATCTTGCAAGCTGTGTCCTTTTATTCCTAAAGAGCTTTGAAAGTAGTTTTGAAGGATTTTTTACTGACCGGTAGCCGTAGCATTTTTATCTCCCTCAGATCTGTAGCATGGAAATCTGCCATCTGTCATTAAAGCTGGGAGGATACCAAAGCAGCCCATGAAATATTTTTGAATGCTCTTAAGCCACTTTCTCTGCCATGTCTTTGTTGAACTTTTGGCAGACAGAAGTGGCTAATGAGCTGGCAGGGCATTCCTGCTTCAGAGGCTTCAGTTTGGGAGGGTTTGGTGGAAAAACCATTCCCCAGTTTTCCTTTCATGCGTATCAAGCTCCACAATGGTGTTGACACAGTCCCAAGAGAAGTTTAATTTATCTCCCCTGTGCATCCCACTCTGGTTTTTTATATGCACAAGCATATGCTGGAGGGAGGAATAACAGGGCCAATCTCTTCTCTCTCTCTTTTATATTGTGTCTAGATCTATACCTTGATTAATGCAGGGAGCAAATCACATTTCATAAACTGACAGCCCATTCCTCATCTTGTTTATTCAAAATGAGGAGGTAAGAGCCTTCCAAACCACAACCCTGCAGTCCCTGGTGCCATGAGACCACTTTCTGCCCATGTTTTGTGGGAGTAAATGATGGTGGGAGCTGGTTTTTCTGGGAAGGGAGGGAAGAGGGTGCACCGGGAGCATAACCAGGAGTGTTGATTCTCTCCCTCAGCCTGTCATCCATCCTGCAAGACATGCCATGGCCCCTCTGACTGGGAATGCTCAACCTGCCACCCCCATGCCACTCTGGATGGTGGCAAGTGCAGGACAGGCTGCAAGGAGGAGCAGTACCTCAACCTGGTGGGCTACTGTGTGGGTGAGTAAGGGGAGCTGCTGGGGGATGAGCTGTCTGTGCCACTGACCTGCTGCTTCACACTGCCAGGAAAGCTGCTTGAGTCCTGCTCAGAGCTTCAGGAAAAGGAGCTAAGTTGGAATTTGTGATCCAAAGAAGCAGTTCACGGGGCCCAAAAGAAAAGCTGGCACAGCAAGCGTTGCTGTGTGCATTTTTGGGAGGTAATAGGATTTCTGGATGGGGGTTGTGCTGTGTGGGTGCTCAGTGCCTGCACTTAAGCCCATCATCTGAAACCACTGATTGCATTTATCTGTTTAAAAAGAAAAATCGCTTTTAATCCGTCACACAGACACGTATAAACATATCCTGGGAACTGCTCCAACCATTTCTGAGCTTTATCAAGCCTTTTTTTTTTTCTTTATCAGAAAAAGCTACGGTGTGTGAGGCTTAATCCAGGCTGAACAGTTCCAAATGAGATAAGGAATCCTAAGAAAAGGGAAAAATGCATTAGGAGTAATAAATATATCCATTGAGAGGCTATTGTTCTCAGTCTGATTCCCCTTCACAGAGCTTTCTCTTTGCTAAACATCTATGTCCTGGATGTTTTTTAATGAAAGACTTGTTTCTTTGCTCTCCACAGCTTAATTCTATGAACCATTTCTTCATCTCCCTTTTAAACAACAGGGATTGTTTTGTCTGCAGGGACAAGAAGAGCAGGGAAAAGAAAGTGTGTGAGGAGTACGAAAATATCCTAAAAGTACTGCACAGCTCCTTAGGAATTCAGGTTGGGGAATCAAGATAGAGCCAGATAACTACAAACTGGAAATAATTCAGCATTTCAGTGTAAAGAGATGTCCCTGTCCTGTGCAATTTCAGGGGATGCAATGGTACTTACTAATGTCCTGGCATGTCAGAGCTCTGTGCACTTAATTTGCCCATTAATTGCATCCCCATTTTGCTTCCTATGAAAGAAGTCCCGTGGAAAAGTGGCCTTCCCCTGTGAATTGTCTTGGGAAAACCCTCAGTACCATTTGTCATCAGTCAGCACTCTTTGTGAGGAGGGTTTATTCTTTAATTATCCCTTTGTTTGGTGTCACAGACCAGTTCTCCTGCTCCCCAATCCCAGTGATCATCAGGGAGATGTCCCAGGAAGTGGAAGCAGTGTGGAGGGCATTCCTTGTGGCATGGGAACCCCCAGTGTCCAGGTGTTTCTTTGTCCCACAGAAGCTGCGAGAGCCCTTGCAGAGGAACATAACTGAGGGTTTTTCACCTTGACCAAAAAGTTGTGCTTTGGCCCCGGATCTGCAGTCTGAAGTGTGTTGCTCTTTGTGCTAAATTTATGTCTGGTGTTTAAGCAAAGGATGTTTGTGGCCAGTTCTCCTGGAGGTAAAGAGCTCCACATCCAGGTTGTTAAGTTTCACTCATTCTTCTCATTCAGCACTGATTGAAATGCTGAATTTGCCCTTGCAAGTTATTAATTATCAGTTAAAGAGCAGCTGTCCCATAAAAGAGCACATTAAAACTCCTGACACTCTCATAAGATATGATTTGCATCAGAATCTAACAAAGCTTTTTCCTTTGCCTCCCAAAGCAATATATTTTTACAATTATCTTCCCATTTATCTTTAATTCCCGACCCTGCAGGCAGAATTGTGTTCTGGCTTATAGGGCCTGCTGTGCATCACAGTCACCTGCCATGCTTTATGGACCTGGAGGGGGAAATCCTTCACAGGGGCTGGAGAAAAGCAACTGTCACTCCAAACCATTGCCTGGGAATTAATGGTGTTATTGTGCATGTTACCTGAATGAGGATGGGAACATTTGCCTTGTTAATAGGAAAAAAAAAAAGGTCTTGTTTTCAGCAGTTAATCAAATAAGTATTTCACATTTAAGCAGAAGAAAGATAAAATGTCCTCAACTTTCAGAAAATCAATGAGTCCCTGAGCTCTGTTTTGGGCACGCAGAATTTGTGCCAATTCTTCCCTGAGAGTGTTCAATTGATTAATTTCACTTTATAGCCCAAATGTACAGGAATGTGCTTGAGACTTGAGCCATCCCCTGTTGGTTCTCACAGCTTCTGTGGGATTTTTTTTCCCAGTTCCCAGATGTCCCTCTCCCTCTTGTCCAGCTCGACTTCAGCTTCAGGAAACTTTGCAATCAGCACTCTAAAAATCCCAACCACTGCTGAAAGCCTTGTCCTGCTCACAAACCCCTGCCCTCACTTTTCTGACTGGAGGTTTCCCTGTTGATCTGGAAGCCTCCCTGTCGATCCTTTCCTGACTGCATGGAAGGGCAGTCAGACAAATGTGGAGGGACTGGTGTGGAAGAAAACTGTGAGCACCAACTGACAGAGAATCCCTCGAAGTCTGGTCTTTAATCCAGCTGCAGGGGAGCTCCCACTCCCTGTGTTCCTCAGGCCCTTGCTTTCTTAGCCTGTGTGCAGTTGGGAAAATGTTCAAAGCTAAACCAGAAGAGCTCACTCAGGAGGGGGCCTGTAACAAGCTTTGCTGCCTTGCTCTTAAAATTCCAGAAGGGACACTCTGACAACAAGAAATATCCTCAGTTCCTTGTAAAATTAATGAGCTGTTGCTGCCTGTTTAGAGAGACACTGATAGCATCCCAGAGAGCTGGAGCAAGAGGGGCTTAGCTCCACTCACTCACTGACGTGCAGCCTCCTACAGAGCCAGCAGCTGAGCTGCCAGAGGAGGGAAAACACTTTGCCTGCTTTGGTCTGGGCTCCTTGGTGCCAGGGACCTTCCAGCTGGATCTCCCACCTCACACTGCCTGGGGGAGCTCTCAGGGAGCAGGCAGATCCCTGCAAATGTGGTTGCACTTCACCAGGAATTCGCTTGGCTTGTTTCAGTGACAGAGTCCCTTTCAGGTCTTGGAAAAGAGAGACAAGAAAAACGTTCAAACAACCAGAGCAAGCCGCAAATCCTGGTCAGTGTTGCATATCCTTTTAAACCAACCACACTGACTTGCTTTCTGGAATTCCTGTAAGACAGGGACTTTTTCCACACTGAGGTGACTATGAAGTAGGTGGTGTTTTCAGTCCTGATTTGAAGTCATGCTCTGTTGTAAACCTCAGGTCTCACCTTAGAGCGCAGCACAAAAGTTGGGTCAGGAAATACTTTCCTGGAGAGCCCCTAGGAGGGGTGATGTGTTTAAGCAATATATGCTTAGCAGGTGGTGGAGCTGAGAGGCAGAGGTGCCACTGGTTTCCTTTGTGAGCATTCACAAACACTTCAGAGATGGTTTTTTCTCCCCAGCAGCCTCTTTTGTCTTAGAACAACCTGTAACAGATAATTTCCATATAGGAAGGGCACCGTTTTCTTGCTTTATTTGCTAAGAGAAAGCTAAAGAGGCTGTGGAAATCAAGTAACTCTGGAAATCCGTGCAAGTATTTCCATTCTGCTTTGCAATGGAAGTAGCTTCGTAGGAAGATCAGTGACAGGGAAGGTGATGGGGGTTATTTTTTGCATAGAGGTGAGGAAGGAGGAAATCAGAGCCTGCTGGAAGGGAAGCAGGAAAACATTTTGCTTGGAGAGTGGGAGGAAACTCAGCAGTCTCAGAAAGATGGGGAGGGAGGCATTGGGACTACCAGCAAAGGGGTGACAGAATTCCTAAGAATCCAGTTGGCATACTGGAAGGGGTCTAAGGGAATTAACTAACTTTTGTGGCACTGACCTGCAGCCAGCTGGGGGTGTGAAGGCTCCAGAAAACCCAAATCCCACAGGCTGTGCCCGCTGGCTGAGCTGGAGGCAGGATTGACAGGGAGAAGGCAGAAGCAGGAAACAAGCAGGGCTGGGGGGTGTGACTCAGAAGCACAAGGAAAACATCCCCCTTCTGTTAGTCCTGGCTTCAAAGGGAGCCTGCTGTGAAAAAGTGAAATCATCTCTCCCTAAACAAAGCCCTTCAGTTCTTCCTTCGCTCTCTCACTCGCTCCCCAATGTCCCTGAAATTCACCATGAGCGGCAGCCCTGGGTTTTTTGTTGGTGCTGTGTGTGCTTTGATCTCCAGGCTTGCAAAGGAACAAGAGAGCGATGGGGCTGATTCATCCTAAAACAGTAACTGAGAAAACTCTTGCCACTCGCAGGAGTGAAAATAGAGGCTTGTGAAGGGAAAACTGTGCTGCAGCAGCACTGAGTTTTGTAGATACTTGGATTTGTAAATGTTAGTTTGGGAGAATCTAGGTTTTTTGCTGCAGATACTGTGTGGATACTGCAGACTGTGTGGATACCCTACATTTTCTCAGCCTCATTTTTATGCTCTGTGTATGAAACCTTTCGAGCAGATATGCTACTCATTGTACCCTGCCAAAGCTCTTTATTAGAGCCAGTGGCTCCAGCAAGAGATTCAACTGGAAGAGTATTATTTTAGCAGTAAGGAGAGTCAACATATTACCAGGTAAACGCAGAAATACAAAAAAAAGGTTGGATTTATGTTAATTTTATTGGTTATAAGTGCATCAAACTCGTCACCCCACCTCCAGCCCATACAAATCACAGGTACTCAGGGCCTTTGGGATGGTCTCACAGTCCTTGCTCCCTAAGGTGGGCTGCATGTGATCCTGTCTGGCTCCAGGGACTCCACCTCTGTACCCCACCTGTACCCCAGCTCTGGCTGGTCGTTTCCCAGCTCCAAGGCTGAGAGCAGGGGGCAGAAGCTCGATGGGTTCTACACCCTGCAAAAGCAGGAGCTGAAGGAGGCAGCTCTGTAAGAAGCTTGGATCCCTGCCTGCAGTCAGGAGTGGATCAGTTTCTGAGCTGCTTCTGGGCTTTTGCAGCAGCGTGGGGCGAGAATCACCTGTGTGTGACGTGCAGGAGATGTCAGCTCCTGCAGGTATGGATGCAGAATTCCTCCAGGCTCCCATGTGAGCCTGTGCTCAGCTTGTAAATCTAGATTGCCTGACAGCCTGTGGTAGTGCTGTCACAGGAGACAAAAGACAGAAAGGTGAACCTGCAGCAGAAATCTGACAAGAGGCCAGGTGCTCAAATCAAGCCTCATTGTTACATATCTTTCAAGACAATCGTCATTTCCTTTATAATTTTCTCGATTACCATAATGAGGATTAATTTGGCTTCCAGGTTGCCTTACACTGCACCTTTGTGCACACAAAAGCCTTGTTGTCAAACCTTGTGAAGCACCTAAGTTCAGGCAGAGGTCAGGAGACGCAAGCACGCGTCCTGCTGGGGAGAAATGGGAAAAGGAAAAGGTTTTGAGGCACTCTGATGCCGCTCTTGGCCTGGCTTTGAGGGCTGCTGTGGCTGTTTCAGGGTATGGATGTCTCATTTGTGTGGGAAAATGTGAGCAGCAGGAGCTACAGGAGAAGGTCATGCGGCTGTACAGGTGCTGCTCCTCGTTTTGCCACCGTGGGAGCAGAGGGAGGCGAGTGCCTGAGGCCTCCAGCGGAGCTAAAGAGGAACCTGCAGGCAGAGGCACTCAAAATCAGAGAAAGGTCTCGGGAAGCAAAGGCCTTTGAGCTGGCTTTGTGCAAAGCTTTCCCAAGCCCACTTAAGGATGGAAAGAGGATGCTTCAATGGGGCAGGAGGGATGCAGAGGGAAACTGAAAACGTCGTGGTGCTCAGGAAGAGCACACGATGAGGAGGAGGCAAGAGGAAAGGATGCGGGAGTTTCGGGTAGCAGGATTTGCTCTCCAAGTTCCATCCCTGCTGCCCTCCTGCAGTTCTCAGCTGAGCTCTGTGCTGTCCCTCTGTGCTCTGTTCCCTCTAGAGTGCCACCCCCTGTGCCAGCAGTGCGTGGCCGACCTGCGGGACGGCGGCAGCGTGTGCCTGAAGTGCCAGCACGGGCGGCACCTGCTGCTGGGGGATCGCTGCCTGCCCGACTGCCCCCCGGGACACTACGCCCACAGCGGAGCCTGCAAACGTGAGTGCCTCCTGCACACACCCCCAGGAGCTGCAGGCAGCTGCCTGCACCCTTGGCAGGAGTTCCAGCAAGTGGTTCCTGCCTAGTAGAGAAGCTTTGTCCAGCTGGCAGGACACTGAGCTGGAGCAGATTTGTTTTCGTGCTGTAGGAGTTTCGCAGGATGTTTTGCAGCCTGAGGTGGAACATCACCCTAACTGAGGTCTGTTAGTGAGGCTTGTCTTGCTGCAATAGTGGCCCAAAGGTGATGGCTTGTAGCAGCTCCTAAAACAGAAAGCAAATTCCATTCAGCTTTTTAGGCTGGTGCAATGGATGCAGCACCCAGGCCACATTTCATTTTCTAACGTGGCCCTGCATCTCCTCCACTTTTTGTTGTTGATGTGGTTTCATATCCCAGTCATTGCCTGAGCTGCTTTCTACTCCCTGGGCTCTTAGAAGGAAGCAGGTTCCTTTTCTTGTTCTGTGCTTGACAGAGAAGTGGTAAAGCTCAAAGCTGAGCAGAGGGTATTGCACTTCAGTTTGAGAGAAAGGAACCAAGACCAGAAATTCAGCACAACGGAGATGCTCCTTTTGCAGGAAGTGGCATTTCCTAATCTGGTTGAGGGTGGGTAATATTTCAAAGCTTCTCTCCAGCATTCTGGGAGCTGTGTGTTTATTTACCTGTCTTTGACAAATGAGATCTCAGAGCTATGAAACACACTCTGTGTCACTTGATTGCAAAGGCCCCTGAGAGAGAGAGAGGTTTTGCCTTCCTGGAAATGTAAGCCTAGGGATAACATTTCTTCCCTTTGGTTTAAAGGTTTGATTTAAAAGGAGTTGTGCATTTTTCAGACTATGTCAAAGCCTGTAGGACGTTTTGTTCTGCCTTTTAAGATCCCCAGCACAGCTTCTGGTCCCTTTGCCCACTCTTACTCATGATTAATTTTACACCTATCATGATAGGTGTAATGATGGCATCAATCTTTAGGTAAAGGCCTGTCAAGAAGTAAAGCAGACTAATCATTTTGTATGTAACCTCTCTGGAGAAAGTAATAGGGTACATTGGCCTCAGCCACTGTGATGTTTTAAATCCCTTCGGTCAGACTAAGAAATGAGCCTGAAAAGTATTGAGGGAAATGTGGAGAGGGTGCATGGAGGTAGTCTGGTTTCCATCAGTGCAGTTCCTGCTGAAGGGATGCATGTGAATCTTCAGGGAAGTGTGGAGCTGTCAGAAAAGCACTAGATGGTTCCTGCATAGACAAAGAGGATCTAACCTGAAGCTAGGTGGGAGAAAGCATGAGGGGGAGGTATGTGCTAGCCCTTTTTTCACTCTTCTCTGTTAGACAGGTCCTGGCCACGTCCTGCAAGGGTTTTTCTTAAGAAGAGAAGGCTGAAGAGAAGGGGGTAAAAAGAGAAAGAAAGGAGAGGATCCTTTCTTGGGCGGGAGGCACTGTGCACCACTGAGGGCTTGGACTTGGCAGGAACTTGTGGTGCTCCCCATCCCTGCTCCCAGTCTCTGAGACCTGCTTTTCCTTGAGCAGCAGCCTTGTTTTTTGCTGTCCCTGCAGGGTGCCACCCTTCCTGTAAGAGCTGCACCGGCGAGGGTCCCTTGTCCTGCTCGTCCTGCGGTGCCGGCCGGGTTCTGTCCCACACGGGCGCGTGTGCCCCGCTCTGCTCCCTGGGATACTACAGCGATGACACGCACACCTGCAGACGTGAGTGCCTCTCCCCCAGCCCTCTCTCCTTTCCACAGTGCCTTTTCCAACCTGTCTTTCCTTGCTCCTTTGCTCACTGTGGCTGTTGCCTGGAAATGAAAGGTCTCAGGTGCCTGAAAATGTGATGTGAGTTGACAGAGGTGATGAGCTGCCTCAGGAGCAGAGCCTGCAGCAGGGTTGAAGTTTCTAAACAGTTGCAGTTTTGTTATTGACCTCAAAAGACAAGAGGCTTTGTGTCCTGCTGTAAAAATCTGCAGGAGCATTTGTGTAGGTTTCCCTGTGATGAAAACTTGGCAAGTTGAGACCAGTTTTAATCAGTCCTTACTAAGGCAAACCCCCTCCCCTGCATTACCTGCCAGTACATGCCATGGGAGCTGCACTGCAGCATTTATGTCCATTTCTCCTCATCTGAAATCCCAGGAGAAGCAAGGTACAGCTTGGTAGACACAGATCTGAGCTGATCCTAATGATCTGGTGGAATTGGTCTGGTATTAGGTTATGTTTTATCCTACTCCTGCTATCCTTTGTGCATCTCTCAGGGCCTCTCTTTTTCCTTTATTATTTTGTGTTCACTTTGGCCCTGGGTCATTCCTGTCATAAATATTGGGCTCAATGTTCCAAAATGCAAAATGGTATGACCCAAAGAGACAAAAAACTGGAAAAAGCCCTGCTTGAGTTGTCCCACTATAATACACACACCTAAAAATGAGTGAATGCTGAAGTGGTTTGGTTGCTGTGAACCTGAACACTCTGATTAGTGAAGTCCTGCATTACCCTGATTTAAGTTCTCCCAATTTATGATAAAATAACCCTGTTGCACTGAGTCCAGGTATCAGTGTCATCCTACCTAGACCCAATTTTGTCGCTGATGAGGTCCTGTAGGAGGAAACTGAAGTGGTTGTCAGCTTTACCTGCCTTTTGCTGAAATAGATGGTTCTCCTGAAACTATTATTTCCATCTGATCAGCAGAAATGGAGACACCTTACCTAAGTTCAAGGAAATAGTTGGAAGGACTTGTACCATTCTTCTGTTGTGGAAAAAAAAAAAAAAAAGGATATTCAATAATAGTAATTTAAAAGAAAAGAAAGTGATAAAAAATAGGAATTAAAAAAAGGTTCTGGCTGTTTTCCTACAAGCTCGACAAAATACTCAGTTTTCTCCTGCAGTGGGGACTCTCTTCTTGCTTGCTGCACCAGAATATCTCCCTTCCTAATTAACTTGCCCCTTTCTAATGAAAGATTTCCTGTTGAGAGCTCCTGCCTCAGGATATCAGGGTAGACTTGGAATGTTCCTGAGGTCTGCACCCTTCCTGAATTTGTTTCAGGGGCTCAACTGCAAATAGATTTTTTTTTTTTGCAAGCCAATTCAGCTACTCTAATCTTCTTATTGCAAATGGCTTTTTAGAAGTGTTTGTAATCCTTGGAGCAGGGGGCTCAAGGCCAAGTGTGTTGGATTTTTGTCATTCCAAGTGTCACTTGTGCCTTTTCAAGTGCTGCTGATAAGCCAGGGAGATTCAAATTGTCCCAGGCTGCTGGGAAACTGCCACTTGGAGGGAATGAAGATTGTTTAATCGGAGGTTGGCTGCCAGGCTGAGAAAATCTGGTCCCTCTTCAACATTTATTTTAGTCTCTTTGCACTTTTGAGGAACTCGGGGTTGGAATGAGGTTCAGAGAGATGCTGAGTGCACGTATGGGCCCTGGGAGATATTTTTGAACTCAATGACATCCTGGCCCAGGAACAGTGAGAAGATTAACGAGTCCTTCACGGGCTTAAAAATGCAGATACCGGGTCGTGCTGATAAAACAAGCAGACAGGTTTGCTTCCAGATACAGTTTTTGCTTACTCTTCTGGCATGCCTCCATGGGTAGCCAGGTTTCCGTGGATTTAGACCTCATGTAGAATGTTTTACTGTATTTTTAGTAGTTGGTTCTGTGGAGCACTTGAAAAAAGTAAGTTTCCATGTAGAGTTCTTAAGTGAAGAAAAATCAGAGTGGCACCAGAGCACCTAAAAGCAGCTGCTTGATTCTTTAGGTAAACATTTTGCTAGAAATCGTTTGTACATCAATAAAATGCAGACCTTCTGTGACATTTTTTAGAGAACTGTTTTGAAAAACACTGTGTTCTTGCTTCAGGGAGAGCAACGTGGGTATTTTCACATTTACTTTGGAGGTTTTTTGGTTCTAAAATTGTGTTTTGAGTGAACGTGTCAGCATTTATCACCCAAACTGTTAGTACAGCCTCCTGCGAAGTTTAGTTCCTGGACATCAAAGATGTGAGTTGAAATATTCTGAACCTCTGGACTTTGATCCTAGATTCAGTAAATCCCTGATTTTTTTTTTCCCTGGCATCTTTATTGCTCCCTGCAGCTCCAGAATTTCACACTGTGCAGAGATAAAAAGGTGCAAACGTTTAAGTGAAATTAAACGTGCCTTTGGTCCCACCAAGGATTGCAGCAGTCTACTCTGCTCTCCAAACTTGTGTGTTTCTGGGTAAAGAGTTGCATGAAATGCAGGTTGCACAGAGGAAATTTTGAAAAAAACAGAGACAGGGAAAGCTCTTATTTGGGGATTTGGAATCAGGGTCAATGTTTTACCCTGACCTGTCCAGAGCAAAGTAAGAAGCAGCGTGAGGGGACATTCCAGCCTATTCCAAATGGAATGAGGCTCTTTACACTTTGGACAATGTGAAAAGGAACAAAACAAGCAAGAGCCCTGGAGTCTGCACAGAGGACAAGAAGAGCAGCAAGGCAACAGCAAGGTAACAGCATCAGGAATGAGCCTGGTTTTCCTTGTGTTCCCACAGCTTGCAGCAGCCAGTGCCGGAGCTGCGACTCGGCCGCCGGCTGCACGTCGTGCAGAGACGCAGCCAAGGTCCTGCTCTTTGGGGAGTGCCAGTACGAGAGCTGTGCTCAGCAGTATTACCTGGATTTTTCCACCAACACTTGCAGAGGTGAAAAATGCATTGCTGGTTTCAAGGGAAAAAAAAAATTAAAGGAAAGAGAGAAAGGAATAAATGCAAGTGCCTTGGCTAAGAATCCGTTCGATGGCAGCAGGAGCTGTGCAGGTGGCCTGCCTTAAAAAGGCTGTAGGAAGGGGAAAATTGTTCAGTGACAGGCTGCTTGCAAGGTTTCTGCAGGGTTTTTTCTTGCTTTTTGGGCAGCCTGCTGTCACATACTTGAGCCTTTCAGTGGAACAAGATGATTGCAAATCGCTCTCTTGTAAATGATTTTGTAACTGAGCCAGCAAAGTTTTCAGGGGTCAGGTCCAGCAATTCATTTAGTCACGGGTCAGCTGATAACGAGTGAGCTTGCCAGGCTAAGTCTCTTTTCGGGGCCTTATCTGGCCTCCTGTACTTACCTGTCTCTCTCTCTGTCTTACTAAATCCTGCATCACCGGATGGCTGCAGAAACAGCAGTTTGGAGTGATATAAATGACACGTGACTTGAAAGATTTCCAGAACTCCCCAGCAGAGTGTTCCATGATGGAAATAAGTGATGTTTTCCCACAGCTTGTAGACCCCAAGTGCTAAGCCCTTGAGCAGGGTGAGCACTCCAGAAAGGGCTGCCCTGAACTGATTTTTGTTTTCTTCCAGAGTGTGACTGGAGCTGTAACGCCTGCAAAGGTCCCCAGAGGACTGACTGCCTGGAGTGCATGGAAGGCCACGTTCTCCACGAAGGAGCTTGTGTGGAAGAGTGCCCTCCAGCTTTCTACCGGGAGTCAGACACGTGCCAGAGTGAGTTTTCGTGGAGCATTCCCTCCAACGGGTTTCCCTGCTTGTCTCCCAAGAGCTGCCAGGCTGAGCTCTTTGCCTGTGTCTCTCCAGGGTGTGATCAGCCCTGCCTTCGGTGCCAGCAAGCAGACAAGTGCAGCCTTTGCCCAGCCCCGTTCTTCCTCCTGGGCACTGCTTGTGTTCCCAAATGTGGGCAGAGATACCACGCGGACGAGGCACAGCGCGAGTGCACAGGTGAGCACGGCGAGCTTGGTGCAGGCACGGTGGGAAAATGAGGAAGGAACAGCTTTCCAACTTTTATCATAACTCTTTGCCCACTGTCTTGACTCTTTCTGTCAGGTAGGTGAGACACACACAGTGGTGTTTCTGCTCTGAGCCTGGGGACGGCTCTGCGTGCCAGTGGCTGCGCTGGTTTTGCGGTTTTGAGACTGAGACTGGTTTTGTCTCAGTGGGGTTGTGCTTCCCATCCCATGCAGCTTGTCCTCCTGGATGCCTGGAGTGTGACAGTGGCAACCTGTGCCACCTCTGTGACAGCAGCACGTTTCTGAAGAATAAGATATGTGTTTCTGCCTGTGGCCAGGGTTTCTATGGCAATCCACGGACCAGAGAGTGTGAAGAAGGTGAGTGTCTCTCGAGAGACAGCACCATTTATCATCAGTGTAAAGCCAGTGACAAAATATCTTGAGGGGAATCCCTTCCTGAATCAAGTTGAGTGGTTACTTATCCATTCTTTATTCTAAATGAAGATTTACTAGTCTGTCTGCAGCTGGCTTTCAGTTCTGTGATGGGGAAATTGAGGCAGGAAGTGATTTGCCCAAGTCGTGGTGGGGATTGGGATGGATTGCAGTTCACCTGGGTCAGGAATGAACAGGGCACCCAAAACATAGTGCTGACAGGCATGGTGCCAGCACAGCCCGCGGTGATTCCTGCAGTAACACTTCTCCCTCCTTTCCCTTCAGCCAGCAGGCATCCCCGGAGCTCCCGTGTGAGCAGCACCCTCACGGTGGGCATCGGCGGGGTGCAGCCCCTAGAGCCGGCCCTGCTGGGCTGCGATCCGGCCGGTTCCTCGGGGCAGCCGCTGTTCCAGGTGGACAGCATTCCCACCACCGGCCGGCTGGTGATACTGCAGGACGGGCGGGAGGTGCCGCTGAGCCACGGCCAGCGCTTCAGCTGCCGGGACGTGCGGGACAGGAGGGTCCGCTTCGTGCACGGCAGGGAGGAGCCCAGGTGACTCGGGGGAAGCTTCTTTCCTGAGCTCTTGCCTCACAAAAAAATTGTTGTATCTTGAGAACGGGTATTTCCTTTTCCCTTGGAAGCATTCCTACAGGGAGGCACGCTTCCCACTGCTGCTAAATCGACTTCCAGCATGCTTACACTGTACCATAGTGTAACTGGTGCTGCAAAACTTCTCAGTTCGTGGTCGAAGAGGTCACTGTGACCCAACTCCCAAACCTTCTGTGCTTTTGGGGTGCAGGAATCTGTCCCATCTTCAGGACACTCAGCTGAGAGTTAAAACTGGCATATTAGTCTGGTTGTTACCACAGTTTCTTGACGTTGTTAGGAAGATGCTCAAGTGATGTCACTGCTGCTCTCTCTGGCATAGTTTGCCTTCAGCCATTCCTTGTTTGCCTCCAGTGTGAGCTCTGTTAGTACCCTGCAATAATTAGTGGTGATTACTAGCTGGCAAAGCTCACACTGCAAAGGATGTTGCAGGGCAGCAGATTTTTCCTGCAGCCAGGCAATAAGCCAGCCCCCCTGCCAAATCTCACACTTGGTTTGCATCACCAGAAAGCCTTGGCACCAGAGTGACGTGGGTGGAACTGTTCTAAATTTCTGGCTGTATAAATCAGGGAGGTCTTCCATCGGAATAAGATCTGAAGAAGATTTTCAGGGTGTCCTGCTACCAAGGGTTAGCTGGTGTTCACTAGACTTCAGGCATATCTTCCTGCATCCTGCATTTTTTTTTTTTTCTTTTCAGTCTACCTGGTAGTCACCATGAAATGTCAGCATCTTGTCTTGAGAAACAAAGCTGCTTCATTACTAAATATTACTCTATTTATTATTTATACTGTTACTTTAAACTTCAAGGTGTTTGGGTAGCATCACTGAAAAGTAAATGGGAAGGGAGATTCCTGGCAAGTCCTGAAGCCAGAGAAGTGAGGTTTTTCTTTAGCAGGGAGTGGCTGGCATTTAGAATTGGCACTTTATCTTGGGGATGCCATCCAATGTTACTCCAAGGGAGATGAGGGTATATTATCACACAGCTAAAGGTGCTTTACTGCCTGTTGTGACTGTTGTGAATCTTCAGGAAAAAAATACTATAAAAATGTAATTGAAGAAAACTTGAGCTAAAGCTTCTGTCACTGAGCCAGTCATTTTTGCTGAATATATAATGTGCTTATCATTACTGAGTCCTGGAAGAGTACTTCATTAATTTATATTATCCTGTATTTTGGCTTGCTGGGAACCTGTTTAGGAAAGGACAGTTTTCCTTGAAGGTCAGTGACCAACAGTCATTCTCCCACCTTGAGGTGATCAACATTCAAGCCTTCTCAACACAGGTAACAAAGCCTGGAAACAACCCCAAATTTGGTACCATTTGAAGCCCTGGTTTCTGGCAGGGATAACAAAGGAGCTGGGCAGAACTTGAGCAGAGGTTCAGATTGGCAAATTGGGCTCAGCTTTCCCTTTGGGGTGGCAGCCAAAAGTCACATGGAGGAAAGGGACTTGGGGAATTGACTGGAGAGGTTGGCCTGTGTCATTTTGCTTGTGCAGGGAGTGGCAGCTGTGCAATCATAGAGCAGTTATCAGCGAGGGGTGAGGAATCCCTACTGCTCCAATTATCCTTTGGATCTGCTGATGCTCCAGTTCAGCCTCTTGCTGCAGGCCAATTGGGCCAGGATTGATCCCGATGGCAGGAGAGCTTTGATACTCAGGTTCAATGCTCTGTTCTGGGACAGCTGGGAATTAAATCAGCATGAGCTGTTTAAAGTGTGTCTCTTAAACTTCTCACCACTTCTGGGCAAGGTGAGGGTACTGCCAAGTGTGTTGTGTCCCCTGTATTATTGTTATTTAAAGTCTGTGGCACAATATATGGGTCTCACCCTTGGGAGGGTACAGGCACCCAAACGGGTTCCAGGTTTCCAGGGAGGCTTTGCAGCTTGCAATGAGCTTTTTCCAGTGTGGAAAGCTTGATCAGGAGTTGTGACTACTTGGCATATCCTTACAAATAGAGACCCTAAAGTGCAAAAGAGAATCTGCTGCTCTTGAGGCCCATTTACATCCTCAGAGGGGCACCAAATGACTTGACAGAACTCTTCTAGTTCTCTAGGAACTAGAAGGCTCCTTCCTACTTACAAGCCTGGCTCAGCCTCCACCCTCATCATGGGTAATTTATATTCCATAGTAGTCATTCCCATAACTTCTGGAAATTAGAAGTGCTCTAGTTTGTCCTTTAGAATAAGACAAACTGTGGGTTTTGATCCTGCCGTGTGTATATTGATTCTGGCTGGTGCTGAGATCTGGGCTCAGCCTAATCTCCTGTTTGCCTCAGTAGGACGTTCACCTAAGTAAGAGCTGCAATCACTGCCCCAGAATACATAAGTGAGGTTTAATGATAGGAATTCTGGCTGTTGATCCCTAATAACCCTGGGAAGTCGTGCACAGGTGAGGTGGCTCCCTGATGGATGTTCCCAGGGCTTGACTTTGTCTCTGTGGGAACGCCTCCCTCCCGAGGCAGTGCATTACCCATGGCAAATGAGGTTTATTGGGATCAATACACACTGCAGATTGAAACTTTTCTTGATGACAAAGAACTGGAACTAATTTAAACCAGAAGAACTATGGCCTCTAGCAGGTTTTTGGTGTAAGTTGAGTAAGGCTGTGGGGAGTGTTGGAAGTGCAATAAATACTGATGATGAAGACACCTGGTTTTGCTGTCATCTCAAAAGGCTCATGAGGATCAGCTAGAGTCAGATGCTTGCTATATAAATGTCCTGAGTTTTTGCATTTCCTAAGCCAAATGTGGCATGAGGATCTTCTTTTAATGGGACTAATTCAGTTTAAATGCTAAATATTATTAGATCTGCCCATCGGGGGAAAAGGTGTGGAGAGCGATTCTCTGCTGCTAAGAACTAGGAGATTTTCAGGGATGAAGTGAGCTGATGTCCTTATCCCCAAACTTTTAATTCCAGCCTTTGATCACGATCCAATCTCCCAGGCTCAGCAGACACCTCAGAGCCGCTTTTGTGTTGCAGGCGCCGTACGTGTTCAGGAACGAGCCCCTCCTCGTCAGCAGGGGGGAAACCAGGACGGTATCGGAGCTGGTGCTCGGCGTGGGGGACAGTGACAACCCTCAGGACGTGGTGCTGATGGTCTTGGAGCCCCCACGCCACGGGAGGCTGCTCGGGGCCCCTGGGGACCCTGCCACCTTCCGCCTGGGTGACCTCGCGGGCGGGCGGCTGCGCTACGCCCACGACGGCTCCGACAGCCGGCAGGACGCGGCTCTGCTGCAAGTGAGCGACGGGTACCACTTCCAGAACATCCTGCTCCACATCAGGATTGCTCCCGAGGTACGTGCTGGCACATAAACCCTGGCAGGCACGCTGAGGGGCTGGAGAAGTGCCTCTCTGTCCCTGAGGTGTCCCTAATCCTGAGTAAGCAGCCGGAGGAAGTAGTGGATGGATTGGGTTTTGGAGGCTGCCTGAATTTTTGGTTTGCGACAGCTCCAGCTGTGCAGCTTTGATGATTCAAAGTCCATAGTTACTTGAGAAAAGGTAATAAACTGCAATAAAACAGAAGGAGAAAAAGCTGAAGGTATCTTCATTCCTTACTAATGTCAAAGACTAGCAAGTAGAGCTGTCATTAGAGCTGTCATCAGAGAAGGTCACGGTTTGCAATCTTTTATGCAGAGATTTTACACAGTGTCTCAGAGTCCCATCCCTTGGGAAGGAGCTAGGAGGAGATGACATTGCCCCTCTTTGGCCCTCTCTGCTGTGTGAGTTGTCTTTCACAGCAGCTTGGGCAGGACAGTTTGAAGGGAGCTTGGCGAGCGCTCCGTGCGGCTGTGGAGCTCTGCACAAGGAGGCCCTGATCCCATTTGGACCCTGCGGGTTCCCCTAAAGCTACGGTAGTAATTAGTGTTAATTAGTGCTGTGACTCACACAGCAGTCTGGGGATGAAAAAGGAATTGCTTTCAAGGCTGGTACTGATGTTAGGCCCCTGGAATAAGAGGAGCCCTGCCTGTGGTTTTCTCCCTGACCGCTTCCATGGCCCTAAGGAGCCTGAGCAGGATCACAAGGGCTGTGGAAATGCTTGGACACCACTCTGTGTTCTTTCTAACACCTTTTTCCCCCACTGCTGATTAAGCAGGTTCTTGTAAATGCCAGTGAGGGTGAATTGCTGAGAGTGGTTTCTTTTATTATCCTTTTTTGTGCTCCCCTGTCTCTCCTTATCGTTCCACATTTCTCTGTGCAGCACTTGGCTGTGGAGGAGAATGAAGGTGGCGACAGAGGTGAGAGCAGGGCAGTTTTTAGGGCTTTTTCCAGTCCCTTTGGTTGCTAATGGCTGCTTTTCCCATCCAGATCCTTTGCTGGAACTGTTGCAGTGTGAAAAGGGACATGGAAGCCTTTCTTTTCTGAGAGGCCAGGGGGAACACAGACAAAAAAGGCAAAATATGTTTATTTTAGGGGTACCCCAGACCTCTAGAGATCCAGCTAAGGGAGGCCTCCAAGGTATTTGCAAGGCAGCTGACCTTGTCCTGCCTGGGAGCAGGTAGCTGAAAACACTTGTACATGTTAAAAATATTTTAAAATAGATTAGCAAGCAAAAAGAGCTGTCTCATGAGTCTGTTCTTATTAACAAGCAGCATCAAAGCCATGTGGGAATGGTGTCACAACGTGCTGGATGGGTTTGATGTGGCCAGTGAAGGAACATTCAGTCATTTAGTGACCTAAAAGCCGAAGGTTTCCATGTTTGTAACAAACCCACAGTGTAAGTGGAGTACAAATTAGGTGGGTGGACAGCAGACGTGCCAAAAAGGAGGTCGGAAATCATCCTGTGATGTGATTACTTTTCACAAACACCTTTGTAGCTCTCTCTCCTGTCTCTGTGGCAGATCCAGAAGAACACAGCAGTGAGTCATTTATCAGTTTGGGGGCTGATTATGTGGAGTAGAAAATGAGGAGGGAGGTGATCCCTTAGATGGAGCAGTCAGGATTTTGACTGATCACACAGTTCAAGGTGAAGTGCAGCCACAGCCAGTTTCAAGGTGAATGTGCAGAAATCCAGAAAATAAGTCACATTTACAGCAGCTGGATTATAAGAGAGAACCATGGCATGGAAGAGGTCACAGGGATTTTGGTGACCTGTCCAACAAAGCAAATTAGAGCCAAAAAAGGGCTGATATAATCCTTGAATGCCAGAGTAGTGTTACTGAAATAAGAGGGAACTGTAATAAAGCTATTACTGCAAACCAGTGCTGACACCCACATTTCAGGAAGCTTAAATTAATATTGGACGCAAAAAAATAAAAATTTTAAAAAGCCACAGGAGTAGTTTGAAGGTTAGGAAACCCACAGAGTAACTAAAGACTTGGGTGGATGCTCAGAAAGAATGAGCATGGTGGTAAAAGACAAAATTATGGAGGAAGACTTGGGTCAGGAAGGTTTAGGGTCAGCAGCAGGAAATTAGGAATTAGAGGACAAGGTCAGTTCTACAGGCTGGGAGTGGGGTCTGAGGGATACAGCAGAAGGATCCACAACCATTTCTTCAAGCAGACAACCAGGAAAGCGTAACAAATTCCAGAATACTCTCCTTGATCCTTGCTTTTCCCTTGAAAGGCCCATTGCAATTGCTCCCATGGCAGTCAGCCTTTCCCTGCTGTCCCCTTTCCCTGCAGGGTGCCAGGAGCCCCCGGCTGGTGAGCAATTCCCTGGTGTGGGTGCCCCAGGGAGGCATGCTGCAGATCTCCAGGACAATCCTGCACGCCGAGCTGCCCGGGGCCCGGGACTCTGACATCACCTACACCATCACCCAGGAGCAGCCCACACACGGTAAATCCCCCTGGAGTCCTGCTGCCCAACAGCAGCACCCTTCCAGGGCCTTATGGGCACATTTTGGGGGAACAGTTCCTTAGAATGGTGGGCTGGCTGAGTGCTGCTGACCTCATCTTTGCCCACTTCTCACGGCAGTGCTGAGTAACAAAGCGCTTTTGCCCTTCCTGATCATCTCTGCTCCTCCAGTGGTGGTGGAATCCTGGCATGTTTCCAGCCCTGAGAGAGCAGAATCTTAGTGCCAAAAGATAATCCTGCATGGTGAATGTCTGCCCTGAGGAGCACAGAGCAGTATCTACCTGTAGAAACTGCTGAGCAGAAGCTTGCCTTGAAGAATTCCCTAAATTCCGTGACTTTTGATTTAATTTGTCCCAGAGGAAGGGATTGCAGAACAGGATTTGGTGATGTTGTTTGGATCTGTAGATAATTCTTGTCCCCAAATTCCTTCTGAGAGGCTCTGAGCTCAGCTCTCAGAGCGGTGACTTTGACCAGCAACCCCATGCTTAGGGAGGATCTTCTGGGCACAGGGTAGGGGTGGGTGTGGAAGGTTCTGGGATTTGTGTCCGAGCTATAAATGGAGAAAAATGGGATGAAGAAGAGGTGTCATGTGGACAGAAAGGAAATATGGAAAGAAAAGAAAAATGCTCTTTTCTTACTCAGCATCACAGTTTTCTTCACAAAAACCATGTCTTCGAATAACATGTTTTGCATTTCTAAGAAATGATACCACATTTAATTTGCTGACCCGGGAAAATTAGAGGATCCCTCTAGCAACATCCATGTGGTTTTTTTATTTCCTTTTGCTGGGAGGACAGGCTGGTTTCCATAACAGCTGCCGGCACCTGATGGAAACAGAGATAATGAGAGTTTTGCAGTTTAGAAGAGAAGTAATTAATTTGTATTTCCCCTTTAGTTTTCTGCAGATGAAGGTCTGTCTTCTTGTTTCTAATAGGCATTTACATGAAAACAGGAATTTTTCCCCGAGGAACTTGTCTCCTGCTGCCTAACCCTAACTAAAATTTATAATCCTGTGTTTGTATCACCATAATTACTGCTGCTGTGATTAATTGCAGTAATATAAACAGGTTTGTAGCTGCAGGAAAAAGCAGCAGAAATCAATGATCTCCAAAATTTTATCTGAAATACTGTTTTGCACAAAGGGAGGGGAAAAAGTAAGAGAGAGAAATGTGGAAAATTGGTCCTGAATCCTGGAGGGCTTATCTGCCTAACTTAGTCTGTGAGTAATGGGAAAGATATTCATACCTATAGAAAATACAGAATTTGATTTTTGGGTTTTTAGGGGAACTCCCATGAGCAAAACCATATGATCTGGAATGTAACTAGGGTACTGATAAAGGAATTTTAGATGATGAGTTGGATGATCGAATGGAAGCGTGATATTGCATCTTGCTGAATTACTTCTTTTTGTTGCTCCAACTTTTCAAGGGTGGTTTGGGAAAATGAAATGGGAGAGCTTCTGATGGATGATTCACATAACAGAGTGATTAATTACCAATCAGCAGAACTATCAACCCATTTAATGGAATTAATTAGCAAGACATCCCAATGTCACCGGGATGTCTCAATGCCTGCTGATGGCTTTTGGGAGCTCTGCTGGTGCTATTCCTTGGCACTGCATGGAAAAAGCTGAGTGGGTGGGCATTTGCCTTGGCTGCTCCTCAGCTGGTGCCAGGGCCCCTCTTGCTGCCTGTGCCCTCCCAAGCTCCTCCTTGCCTTTCCCAGGGGAAGTGGTGCTGCTGGTCCCCATGGCGGCGGACGGCCCGGCGGGCTCGTGGCAGCTGTTACCTGACGGAAGGGCGGCCTCCCCCACGACCTCCTTCACCCAGCAGGACATCAGCGACGGCATCGTGTGGTACAGGCACTCGGGGGCTGAAGTAGAGAGTGACTCCTTCCAGTTCCAGGTATTCCTTGTCGTTCCATGTCCTTTCCCTAGAAATACCAGGTGGCAGCTCTCTGAGGGGACTCCACTCGTGTCCTGTGAGGCCAAGTTCTAACAATGACACAGATACGTGAATACATACTGGCAAACACACCACCCTCTCATAAAACCCAGAATATTTACACCAAGTGAAAAGCATTCCAAGTGCCTTTTTAAAAATTGGTGAGCCCCAGAGCCACACAGCCTTTGGTTTCTAAGCTAATAATTTCATTTTGGCTTCAGAGCCCTTCGTCTTGCAAACAGGCCAAAATGTAGGAATACTCCCCAGCAGCTGGGAAACTGAAATAAATCCCCACTCCCCACAGGCTTAAGAGCCATAAAATTGCTCAGACAGGTCCTTGCTGTTTGCTGGGAGGGTTTCACAGCCTGCCCTCGGTAAGCCCACGTGAACACTGGCACGCAGTGATTGTTACATCTGGTTTACAAGGCAGAGGCAATTACTGTAGCACCGCAGAGGCAATTAAGGTAATTTCTGAAGTAATTAACATAAGTGATAACGAGGAATTTGTGAGCGTCAGTGTTGAACAAGCTAATCTTTGGCTTAATTGCTGCATTCCACTTATAGACTATGCATTTTGCATGAGTTGAGTGTTTGGGTTCAGTATCTCGGAGCAGTAGCAATAAATGTACAGAGAGTTCAGAAAGGGAGCTGGGAATACCTGGTCACATCAGGAGACCATGGCACCCCTGTCCAAGTCCAAGCCTTCAACTTAGGGTTGGGACATGTCAAGGCCAACATGTTGTTTTCATTGGTTTTAGGACAGAGCAGGTGCAGCAAATGGCTAAAATGGCATCATTCCTTTCATCAGAACTTACATTTTTATGCATTTTCTAAAAACGAAGCTTCAGGATGTTCACTTATCCATTCCTGTGGCCTTTCCTTCCCAGGTGTCCAGCTCTGCCAGTCCACAAAGCAGCTTGGAAAGCCACGTGTTCAACGTTGCTGTTCTGCCCCAGACACCCAAGGCCCCTCAGCTTTCCCTCGGCTCCTCTCTGCACATGGCTGTAAGTGACAACACCACACACCTGGCTGGAGTAGGAATGGGAAAAAAACAGATTAGAAGAGTAACTGGGGTGGGGGGGTGCAGAAAATACCCATGAAAAGCTGAAAAACTCGGTATTAAAAGTGATGAATGTACAGACTGGGAAGGAGAGGGGGAAAGAGAAACAAAATCAATGTTTTATGGAATTCTTCCCCTTTCCTGAGAAGCCAGGAAGAATGGCAAGAGAGAAAAACTGTGGCTTAGACCATAATGAATGGGTTTTGCCAGTAGTTCCACTGTAAACTTGATCCCAGCTGGAGCTCTGGGAATGACCATTTGGATGAGAGGGGTCTCTCCAAGGTGGTTCCTTCCCCAGCTGTGTTGATTGGAAAGATGATAGTGGAATTAAAAGTCGTTTTTGTGGGCTCTCAGGCTGTGGTGCAAGCCTTCCCTGTGTGTCCCCATCACTTGTGGTGAAGTCCAGCTGTCTCCTCTACTTCTCCTGTTCTGCATGCCAGGCATGGGGCCAGGAAAGGCACAGGAAGCAATGGGAGAGGGATTAGTGGGAAGCCCCTGGCACAACAGCCTTGTCAGGGTTTGAAATAGTGGTGACCTTTCCTGGGTGATAATGAAACATGGTCAGACTGCTACTTGGAGCCATTTATCTTTTTGCTCCTGACTTTTTGTTGTTGTCATTATTGACAAAATTGATGGGAGAGATGTCTGGCAGAGCCACACAGCACTGGGTTTTATAGCTAATTACTCCCCACAAAATTCAATAGGGCCATAAAACACCTTTTACCTCACCACCTGCGAGTCCCACCTTTGGGAGAGACAAATAGGCCTTGGAGGCAGCGAGGGAGAAACATAACCTTAAATCTTTCTGTCAGAAAATCCCACTTCCCTGCCCCAGTGTGATGGAGTTCTGTTCATTTGTCTTCAGAATCCTTCAGAATGAGATTTTTAAAGGTGAGAGGAAAGCACAATACTTTGAGTCCTCTCATCCCTCAAGTCTAGACTTGGACTTGTGCTGCTGGGAAAGGTCAAGGGAAGTTTGATGACTCTTTTGTTAAACTGGACACAACGTCTATATTGCTTTTGCTTCCATCAAGTTAACCTGCTTCCCCCATATTGGTAACCTTTCATGTTGCAAAGAAGGTTATTGAAGTGCCCAAATCCTTAATTTAGCTTGTTCTCTCCCTGTTTTGCCCAAGATTATGAAATGAGCTGGATGCTTTTCATACCCAGCTGAGCAGTTTAATTTGTTAATTCTGCAGGATTAAGGTTCATGAACATGTGGAAATTAACTGGTTTTGGCTACTTAAGTCTCTTCAAGCAGCACTGTAATTCCTTTAACGCCCTGCCTGCCTTTGGTTCATGATAATCTTGTTACAGGAGGATCAGAGCAATTTTAGACAGGTTTAAAACAAAAGGGAAAGCTTTGGTTCCTCTGTATTCCAATTGAAAGGGCTGAGTCATTTTCATTCATTTTCTTTTAAAAGAGAATCCAGTCCAGCCACATCAGACTATATGAGAAAACTACACAGTCAATAAATTATGTGTTCAGCCAGGGAGTTCAAACTAGGTTTTCCTTTCTCTCTTTTTAATTGCTGTAGGCCAAAAGAGAAACCCGACCACCTGTAAGTGTGGAGGTTGTGCATCTGCAGGGGACAGGGGGTCAGGTTTCTGAACTGGGCCTTTACATCTCAAGACTGTCTTATATCTAACTAGAGCAAAGCAAATTCTCTTTGAATGCATTTTTGGGTGAATCTTCCCATGTCTCTGGCCTTGATGCTCATGGTCTGATGTGTTTATTGAGGTGCTGGAGGACCGTGTGACAGTGATTGAGCCCCATCACCTCTCCTTTGTAGACCCGGAGGTTCCCAGTGAGAAAATCCTGTACAACGTGACTGTGCCTCTCCTTCCTGGGCAAGGCAAGTGAACCTGCTGCTGCTGCATTAATTGCCACATTTTCTGAGCACATCTCCTCTTTCCCTCAGAGTATCATCTGTTAATCCATTTGGCCTCTTTCCTTAGCTTTTAAACACCTTGTTCCTTAACCCCATTCCTTTGGCTTCTTTAGGAATGTGCTGCAGAGCTCAGACAGTTTTTGCTGCTGTCTGAATAATACTGAATGTTGTGTCCCGTGGCTTTCTGCTTCCCACCTCTTGAGTGAGAGGTTCTGTAAAGAAATGCCTAAGTGAGGAATCTCTGTTTAATTTCTCTTGTCCCTAGAGCCCGTTGTCCATGCAGTTGCGTCCGTGTGAGTTGTTCTGGAAGTGGTACAAAGAAGCACCCAAAGGGGAAAGCCAAGGAAGCTGTGGGATCAGATGGAGTGATGGAATAATTAACCTCTCCTGGTAATGCTGGTGTCTCTGCATCCACAGGTCTCGTGGAGCACAGGGACAGGCCTCTGTCCCCAGCCAGGTACTTCACCCAGGCCGACATAAACCACGGCAGGATCGCTTATCGTCCGCCCACCGCCGCTCCTCACCTCCGGGAGATCATGGCCTTCTCCTTCGCAGGTGAGCATCCCAGTGCTCCTTGCAGGGCTGGGACTGCTGGTGGTCCTCCTTGCTGAGGGAAGGCTGTGCCCAGTTCAACATCAGCACTTGCTTTCCCCCAAATCCTCCAAGTCCACATCAAGGCGTGCTTTCCTGTCCTGACTACAGTCACTCTGTGCTTGTGTTTGTCCCGCCAGGTCTCCCGGAGTCCGTGAGCTTCCGATTCACAGGTATGTCAACCACTTTTTCTCTCCTGGCCGGAGCAGTTTTCATCCTTCTTTTGCCCTTCCCATTGCCCGTTGCCCCTTGGCCTTTGTTCTGCTGCAGGCACACCTGTGGGTGCTCAGTAGGAATTTCTGGAAATACATGTGCCTGGGGAATATTAATTTGTCTGGTTCCAGAAGTGTTTTACAGAAGCTGAGCCACAGCTTGCTAGAGACATCTTTTTCCAGTGGCTGCCTGGAATCAGTCCTAAAAGCCTGATTTATTCCTGTTGTCCCCCCCAGTGTGAACAAGGAGTTTTACGCTCTCATTTTTTTTAATACAGCGTGGAGACATTTCTGCAATTAAATTGCCACAGATAGGCTGCTTGCTTGTTTAGCACATCCTTCTGTTTCCATGTGCTTTCTGGCTTCCACCAGCAAGGAGAAGTCTGTGTTCTGAGTTAGGGGCAGAGATAAATGCTCTTGACCTGGGTGACATGTGTGTGTATGCCCAGAGACAAAGGTGGGAGATGAGCCAGTGATGTGGGATGGTGATGTTTGTACAGACAGGTGAATTTCCCTGCAAACCCATCCCTGCACTCAGGCATGGTTTCTGTCTGTGCCTAGTGTCTGGTGGGGAGCACACGAGCCCGGAGATGGTGTTTGTCATCCACCTGCTCTCCGCTGAGCAGCAGCCTCCGGTCTTCCAGATCGCAGCTCCCTTCCTGGAGGTCAGCCAGGGGGGCAGAGCCACCATCGGTGAGTGGCGTGCATGGGGCACGGGGTGGGGCTCAGCTCACTGCCAGGAGGCCCAGTTCACTTGCCATGGGGTCACTTGAGAGCCACTCTAGGAGAGGATTCCCTGATACAGCCTGAGCATCATCAGGGGACAAACTATTTTCCATGGGACTTGCAGCTGTCGGGCTAGGGCAGCTCCACAATTATTTACTTTTTTTGTACTGACTGAATTGCAGGGGTTTTTTTGGCTCCATTCACACAAGCTATGCTCTCTTTCCCTGGCACAGGGATCCAGTTGGCTGTAAGTGACACAGATACAGCTCCTGAGGGTCTTTTCTTTGAGCTGGTGAAACCTCCCCATCATGGCATTGTGCTCAAGTACAGCGCAGATGTGCAGGAGCTCATGAGAGCAGGTGAGTGGAGCAAGAGTTTCCCTCAGTGCAGGAGAGGGGTCAGCCTGGCTGGTTTAGGTGAGCAGGAGGAGACAGATGCCCCTGGCAGATCAGGATGCATCCATAGGGAAGCCTTATCTAGCTGTGAGCTCAGGAAGCAGCTGGGAAGAAAAGGAGGGTTGGTGCCCTCCTTGAGAATCACGAGGAGTCGCTGGAACTGGGAAGGTCACAGCTTGTCCTCTGCCCTGCCAGCTCCTTAATGAATGTCCTCATAACTCACAGCCCTGGCAGGATGGGATTAAATGCCAGTTTAGTTCTTGATTAAGGCCATTTGAGTTGGCTTCCTGCTCTGAGCAGAGTCTTTCTGACTCGTGTGTCTCCTCCCCGGGCAGGCGACACCTTCACCTACGAGGACGTCACCCGGAACGCTCTGCAGTACGTGCACGACGGCTCGGCAGCAGCAGAGGACAGCATGGAAATCTCTGTCACCGACGGTGTCACCACGGTCAGCACGGTGCTGAGGGTGGACGTGTCCCAGCTGGACACCCACGGCCCGCAGCTGGCCCCGGGCTGCCTGCTGGCCGTCACCGTGGCCAGCAAAAGCTCCGTGACCCTGTCCCGACAGCACCTCGCTTACACGGTGGGTTTTCGCCCGGTCCTAAGCCCAGGGAACGCTGCCAGGCCCTCTTTCCTTATCCCCCACACACCTCTCTGCTGTCAGCGTGGATTCTGGCCAGAGAGCTCAAGTTTTGGCTGCTGCCAGGAAGGGGATAACAGGCTCTTTCATCCCACAGGGATTTAAGGTTATCCCCATTTGACTGTAACAGAGGTGAAGTGCCATGCTGAACATGAGAACCTAGTTAATCCCAGATTTTTCTGTCAAACAGACTTGCTAATAAAGCACGTGGATTTGCCAAGTGTTAATCCCTTGAAAATTTCAGCCCCCTCACCCACCTTTTTCTGGGCAGATGGGAAGGGGGAAGGAGTAAACAACCCCAGGATGCTGCAGAGCTTGGTGGATTGAGTTGGTCCCAGGGCTTGTGTGCTGCACAAGAGTTATCCTGCTGGTGACATTCCCAGGAAAGCTCTGTACTCCTTGCAGATGATGTAGCACCCTCCTGAGGAAGGAGAGATTGCAGTACAGCTGTGAGGCTGGAGAGACCTGAGCTGAGAGAGGCTGCCTGTCAGAGAGATTATTGGGATTTTTTTAAATTTTTTTTTTTCTCCAAGGGATCAGTCTGGATACAAGTCTGGAATTTGTCCTGTCCTCCTCTGAAGGAGGAAGGCTGACAAGGGACATGCTCAGGTTTAATCTGAATAAGAGCACAGATAGGCAAAAGAAGATTTCACTCCTGACCCATATGCTTAGATGTGTTGATTTCTGCTCTGGGTCTTATTTTTCAACCACCTAACAAAAGTCTTCTAAGAAAGATGACATCTGAGTTGTGATACCACAGTGTGGTTGTACTAATGTGGTTGAAAAGAGGCAAAATCAGCTTTTAGTTCCCTGTGAAGTACATTGAAAATGAAAATACCAGGTTTATGTCAGGGAGACTGTGTTAATGTGATACAAGGACATAGAGAAAGCCTTTCTGAGCTGAGAGAAAATGAAGATATATTTTGTGGTATGCTTTGAAAATGTCAACCCTCCTGACTCCCATCAGTATAGCTTCATTTAATACTCATCTGTGGGTCTGACCCAACTAGGCAGGTATAAAACTATAAAACTCTTATTCTTCCTTCCATTTTTAGTGGAACAGAGCAATGGCTAATTCTGCCCTGTTTTGATTTGGTTTGTTTCTTCATGCTTAGGACAACAACTCTCCTGACTCAGAGATCAGAATCCAGCTGATATCTCTGCCAGCCTATGGAACCCTCCTAAGGATGTCAGGCTCCCACAACGAAGAGCTTTCCAAGGTTTACAATTTCACCATGGAAGACATCAACAGCCAGAGGATCAGGTAGCTAAGAGCACTGTTCTCCCTCAAGCCATACCAGTTAAAAGCTCAGTGGGCTTTTCCCCAGGGATCTCTGGGCTACTTAAAAGAATTCAGGGAATGAAGGTGAAGGAGGGTTGGGAACTGAGACACCACCTCTCTTCTAAGAGGACTGCCTCACCTCTAACTGCAGGGATGGGGGTCAGTGAGGCTCCCTGACTCCCTGTGTGCTGATCCCACAGCTACTCCACCACGTTTGAGACCAGCAACCAGCCTGTGACCGACATCTTCCACTTCTCTGTGCTGGATGCTGACAACAACCGGCTGGACAGGCAGATGTTCACCGTCACCATCGCCTCTGCCCCGGCGCTGCCCGTGCTCATCGCCTTTGCTGACCATGTCACCGTGAGTGCCTGGGGACAGGGACATGGCTCTGAGTGCCTGGGGACACAGACAGCCATGGCTCACATGGGAGCAGCTGAACAGTGCTCCCAGACTGGGGGGGAAGTCACTGAATAAATCGTAGTGTTACTTGTGCCACCCGAAAGGTGAACAAATCACTTGGAGGCCGGAGGAGGCTGACAGTCCATCTGCATCCCCAAACCTCATCTGTTTGTATCTGTGCCAGTCAGGAGCTGCTTGTCCCTAGCGTGTCTTCTTGATATCAGTGGAGCAAGTCAGATGTATCCCTACTCAATATTTCATCCCTAATTTCACCAGCGTGTGTGTAAGAGACTCTTCAAGTCTGAAAACACCTGGTGCTTTGGGCTGACACACAGCATTTCACACTCCTTATCAAAGCCTTTGGAAGTCATCTCCCTCCTTTCCAGCTGTGCATTCCCCCTCCCTTGCCTTCAAAAGGCTCTCCACAACAAGAAATGCAGGTCTTGCCTTCTGAGAGGTCACCATGACTCTGCCAGTTCCCTTCCTGCCCTGATAAAGAACTCACAGGCTCCTCTTGGAGGCCAGACAGGCTTTGTTCTTCCCATCCCACCTCACCTCCCTGCTGAATTCCTGATTAACAGACCTAGGGGAGGGTGGTACAGCACTCCAGAGCCCAGGGAAGCCTCTTCCGTGGAGGCAGCCTCGTTCAGTAAGGATTTGTGTTGTCTGCTGTTGCTTCCCAGGTGGATGAGGGGGGCAGGGTCCCGCTGCTGGCTCATCAGCACTTCACTGCTGACTATGACACTGCTGCCAAGGAGGACCTGAGGGTCACCGTGGTCACTCTGCCTGTGTATGGCTACATCGAGAACACCAGGACAGGTGAACTGCTGGGCTCTCCCTTCTTCCTCCTGGCTGCTTTGGGCTCCTAACAGGATCACATCTGTCATATCCCATGGAGGGGATGGCTTGTGCTGCATCTAAAACTGCAGCATCCCCAGTGCCCACTCTAGCACAGCAGATGTTGCCTCTCTCAAAGGCCACAAGGTGTGGGAAGCCCAAGCTGTAGAAAGGAGCATTCCTCCTTCTGCAGCCTTCACAATGTGCTGGGTTTCTGTTGAGTTTATCAGCCACTTGAGCATCCTTTCACCAGTGATATTCTGGTTTGCAGGAGAGAGCTTTGGCCCACAGAGTGAGTCTGCTGGGACGACAGACACATCCTTTTCCCTTCAAGATGTCCTGGAGAAGAGCATTTACTACTTCCAGAGCGTCCATGAGAGCATTGAGCCCACAAGTGACGCTTTCAGCTTCTATGTGAGTGATGGCTTCAGCCAGTCAGAGGTGCAGAGCATCAACATCACAATCCAGGTATGCCGGCTCCCAGAGCCCTCTCCTTTCACACAAACTCTTTTCAAGGCTTTACTCCTTCCTTTTTAGTATGTGGGAAGGGGGATTAAAGGGAGATTCCTTCCCCAGCACAGGCACATAATTAACCTGTGATACAGTTGGGTATTGTAGCCTCTTCCCCAGGGCTCACTGCTCTGGTGTCTCCTCCCACTTGGAAGCAGCTATGGTGCTGGATAGATTTGGAGGGACTGGTGATGCCAGCAGCAGTATTGCCATTCGGGAGCTTGTGTTTCATTCAGGTGGCTCTTTCCCTGCCTTCATGTTCCTTTCTCTGGCTGTGTGCCTTTGTGCAGCGGCAGAACGACGAGCCCCCCACGATGGTGCTGGAGCCTGTCCGGGTGCAGGAGGGCTCAGCCGTGGTTGTGACCAACGCCTCCCTCAGCCTGCACGACTTGGACACCCAGAGCAGCGAGCTGGTCATCGTGGTCAGCCAAAGCCCTGAGCATGGTATGTCCTGACAGGGAGGGGCTGAGGGACAGGGAGACTGTCTGTCTGTCTGTGTGTAAGAGCCCCTGCTGTGAGAGGGGAGCGTGGCATGTGGGATAAAGCACAATTTGACCAGGACTGTGCTTGAGGACAGCCCTGTTCTTGGCGAGCCGTCCCTCGCTCTTTGCTGGAGAGCAGCAGGGGCGGTGCAGGTGTTTCCCTGGGGAGTTCCCTGCTGGCAGGTGCCTCTCCCTGCAGTGCCCATGCCAGGCAGGGCGCCAGGTGAAGGAAGGCCCTGTGCCCAGCAGGCTGTGCTGATCCCTGTGTGGTTTGCCAGGCCAGCTCCGCAGAAGGCAGAGCGCGGCGGAGGCGCTGGAGCAGGGCCGGCTGCTGTCCCGGGGCTCCTCCTTCACCTACCAGGACGTGCTGGACGAGCTGATCGTTTACACCCGGAGCGGGGCCGCGGCACAGACGGACGAGTTCGGCTTCTCCCTCACGGACGGGCTGCACACGCAGGCAGGGAGGCTGGAATTCTCCGTGGAGCTGCCGAGGAAGCAGCCACCCACGGTAGCTGTCAACAGGGACCTGCAGCTCCCAGCTGGTACGGGGACAGGCGTGAGAGTGGCACTGCTGGGTGCAGTGGCTTGGCCGGGCTGCCTGGAGCTGATTCTGAGGCTGATGGTGGGTTTGCTTTCTCTGGGGCAGGCTCTGCAGCTCGGCTCACGGCTCAGCACCTGAAAGCAGCAGCTGGACATTCAGGGGACACGGCCATCAGGTTTGTCCTGAGGAGGGACCCCAGCAGGGGCCAGCTGCAGCTGACCACAGCTGACAGTCCAGTCCAGATCTCTGCCAAAGGACCCCTCACAAGTTTCACCCAGGCTGACATAAACAAAGGTGAGAGTGCTGGGCTTCAGGTAGTCACAGCAAGTATATAAACCAAGGCTGGTTTAAGGTGGTAGTCCTGTGAGGAGCAGGGGGTTGGACCTGATGATCTTTATGGGTCCCTTCCAGTTTGAGATGTTCCGTGATTCTGTGATCTTTATGAGAGGGGGACAATGAGCTGAAGTAGGGAAGGGAGAGGGCAAGGAGTAAGTGCAGGTTGTTAAGTTAGAGCAGAACCATGTATCATTAAACATATGTTAAAAAGTCTCTCTCAGCAGGAGAAAGAGAATAAAGAGAGAAAGTAATGAAACCCAAATCCACGAGCTCTGTCAAGCCCCAAGTGCCTCAGCTGATGGTGCCAGCCTGCTTCCAAGCTAAGGATTAAAAGCTGCAGCCTGTACTAAAGCATCTCTTTTCTGCTCTCCCTCTCCCCAGGGCACGTGGTGTACAGCCACGGGAAAGGGGATCTCGGCGGAAACTTCCCCTTCACCTTTGATGTGGTGGATGCAGATGGCAACAAACTGACAGACCAGGTTTTTCACATCCATGTCATAGGTAAAAAGTAGTGCTGAAGTTGTGTTTTCTTTGCTGCAGAGCTCGGGCCTGCCCACAGGTTCCCATCCCACGTGTACTGCAAGGCGAAATGTAATTTTTGAAATGCAGTTTTGATGCACTGTCAATTCAAAGGCCTTTGAAGTGAGGGGCATGGGGAGATTTTGCAGATGCAAGGGTTCATTCTTTGGCTTCTGACAAACTCACTGAAAAGGTAGAAAAGTTTCCCTTAATGCCTTCATGCTGTTTGGATTGTCTTTAGGACATGATAATGTAACCATCCCTGATTAATGCCAAGGCCCAAAGTTCCTGTTTTGGAATTACCAAAATGTTTGTGCCTGTGTTGTCTTTGGCTTGAGCACGAGCACCTGAGTCACAGTGTGACTGTCTCCTAACTCAGCTTTGTGTTTAACCCTTCCAGTGGACAGATTTGCCCCCTCCATCATCACCAACAAGGGGCTGGTGTTGGATGAGAACTCGGCAAAGGCCATCACAACCCTCCAGCTCTCGGCCACTGACCAGGACAGCGAGGCCTCCCAGCTGCAGTACAAGGTCACCCTGCAGCCACAGCTGGGCCATCTGGAGCACCTGGCCTCCCCAGGTGAGCAGGGAGCTGTTGGGCCCTTGAAGCAGCAAAACACTGGAGGCTCTTGAGCCCTAAACGTTCACTGCAGGAAAAATGTGCCCAGAGGCACAGAATTCCCATTCCTGTTAGAAATCAAAGGGCCATTAGCCCAGAGGGTTGGGGAATAAGGTGAGTGGAGGCACAGCAGCCCAATAATCCCAGCTGAGGATTTATTCAGCCTCTGGGTGAGTTTATGGCCCTGCTGCTGCTTCTGCATGGCAGAAAAACCTTTGGCCTTTGCTGTGAACAGCACAGTGCCCCAAAGAATCCATCCTTTAATGTCCTTGGAAACAGCCCCTCTTGGTGAACAGATGACTTGTCCTGCACATGTGATCTGAATTTCAGAGCTGCCTTTCATGCCTGCTGACAGTGTGAGTGTGCAGACCTTCTCTGATGAATTAATCTAAATCTGTGGTGTCACATTATACGCTCTTCTGATTTTATTATACTCATCTAAGATTATATTTCTTCTTAGCTTTGGATTTCTCATTAACATGAGATTAAAGTGGAAATATCTGCTGTGTGTTTTCAAGATGCAGTCCCTGTACAGCTCAGTTTGAGTGTGTGGTTTGCCTCATCTTCTCACCAAAAACGTGTTGAAAGGGCAGGAATAATGAATGGGTTATAATAACTCACTGCTGAGAGTAAATTAAAAACGTGCAATGCTTTTGTCTAAATTGCAAACTAACCAGTGAATCTTGTGCTTTGGAGACTTGAATTAAGGACTTTATTCCTCCTGTTATTTAAAATCTGTTGATGGTTCTGATTTCTGTTCTTTTTCATGTCTGTGAGGGACTAATAAGGATACAGAGTCACAGACTGAGAAGTAGTTGTAACCATTACTTAAACGACCTAAACCTAAGAAGAGAATACTGAAGTGTTCAAAAGAGAACCCAAACCTTTACAGCTGATGAGCTCTGAAGAAATATTAGCTGAACATTCCATTTTGGCTCATTTATTTAAATCAGATCCTGGTGTCTTTTGTAGTGTGGCCAGCACTTGTCAGCAGCCATTTAGTGTGACATATTGGTGGCAAACTTCTTGTCAGGGTGTTTGTTGACAACAGCAGTAAAACTGTTGAACACAGCAACGAGATTTAAAAAGCTCAAGTGCTTTTTAAAATGCTTGTCAGGTACCTTTCTGTGGCTGTGTCACACCTAATGGCCTGTAAAGATGTCACTATAAATCAGTGCTGGAAAAGGGACTGTGTAGGAAATGCAGGGGTACAAGGAGGGGCAGAGAGAACAGACACTTGGAAGGCATTTTGGAAATCTGCTGTGAGGGCAGGAGGTCTTTAGCTCATCCTCACTGATGCCTTGGTTGGGTTAGTCCTGCCCAGCAGTGACAATCCAAGTGTTACATGGGCCATTTTTCTCCCAGCTTCTCTCCCCCTCTGCCCCGGGAGGCCCACTCCCAACAGGATGAGGTTAAAAGAAGCCTGGACTTCTTTTGGAGAAGGAGATTTTAGGAGGCTCTGTGCTAGCTAAATCCCTAGCTCCACTGAGCTTCATGGGGCAGCCTGACTTGGATCAGAACCAGCCAAAACTGAGTCCTTATGGCTAAATATGTCCTGCTGCCTGCAGCTTTTCCCTGCCTTGCTCTTTCTGTTGCACATTTCCCCCCTGTTGTTCATTTCCCAGGGACAAGAATTAGTTCCTTCAGCCAGGCAGACTTGGCCTCTGGCAGCATCCAGTACATCCACACCAGTGAGACGGAAAAGCACAGGGACACCTTCACCTTCTCTGTGTCTGACGGGACAAACGAGGTCAGTCCCAGCCTGACCTCTGCCTGAGAAGGAACCTGGGCAGAGGTGGCTGCTCCTCCTCCTCCTGCTGTGAGATTCCCCACATCCCTCAGGGCAGGCTGCAAGCCCTGTGCAGGGAACAGGGAGCCACCTGCCGTGTGGGCTCGTGGGACTGGCTCACCAAGATCTGAGTGCCTGGCTTGTAGCTGCTTTCCAGCTGCTCCCAGAGCTCAGCTTTGATCCAGAGCACAGTGACGACAGTCAGGCCCTGGAGAAATGCCTTTCTGCTGCTTTCTGAAAGAGAAAAGGCAGAGCTGCACACAGAGGGAGAGGGGCAACACAGAGTCAGAGAGGGAGGGAGAGTGCATGTCCATAAATATCACAGAAAGAGGGAGAATTAATTAGTGGGGAGGGATAAAGAAGGTCATGTTCATGTGATCTGGGCTTAGCAGCTCAGATTTACTCACCAGACGAGGCTGAAATGAAGTGGCCCAACCCGGGGATTGCTGTGCTCTTGTGCTGAAGTTGCACCCTTGGAAGGCTGAATTCATCAGGAGAGGCTTTTCCTCCTGTCCCAGGTGAGCCAGACATTTGACATCACCATAAACCCTGTGGATGACTCCTTACCTGTGGTGCAAATCTTTGGGATGACGGTTCAGGAAGGGGTGAGAAAAACCATCACTGAGTTTGAGCTCAAAGCAACAGATGCTGACACAGAGGTAAGGGAGGACCCCCCCATCCTCCTCCCCCTCTTTTCTGCTGCACATCTGGGCTGTTGGGAAAATGGGCTTGTGTTTAAGGACTTAGGGCCTTGACACTGAGTTTATGCTTAGCATGGATGAAAATGGCACTTCCTCTTCTCGCTGGGTCTGGCCAGAGGCTGAGCTGTCTGACACTGGCTCTACCTCACTGCTGCTTCCCCTGCAGCAAGAGATCTGTCTGCCCGAGCCAAAATCCTGCCCCAAAGGTTTTTGCTGCTTCTGCCCTGGCAGAAGTGGCATTGCCCAGAATGGCTGCGGAGCTGGGGGCTGCTCTTGTGTTCCTGGAACTGTCACAGGGGTGGGAGCTGTTTCCGACCAGCTGAACCAGGAGTTCACTGGGATGTGCCTTGCTTTGTAGGGAGCCACCTTGGGAGAGGGATAAGGACAGGGTGGGGCTGAGGGGGAACCAGGACTGTGCTGGCCCTGAGGTGGTGTCCCAGCTGTGCCCCTCCCTGTCCGGGCACAGGTGGAGTCCATCACGTTCAGGGTGGTGCAGCCTCCCCGGCACGGGCTGATCGAGCGCGGGCAGCGTCCCCTCCAGGCCAGCACCTTCACCATGGCTGACATCTACCAGAACCTCATCAGCTACAGCCACCGCGGCGGCGGCGGCGCGCTCAGGGACCGCTTCACCTTCACCGTGTCCGACGGCACCAACCCCCTCTTCGTGGTGCAGGAGGGCGGGAGGAAGGTCAGGGGGAGAGAAGGGATGGGAAGGGGGCCTTCAGAGCCCGTAGGGAGCTGCCTCCTCTCAGGGCAGGGGGGCTGAGCTGCTGTGGCTGTGCTGAAGGCAAGGGCTGAGTGCAGGAGTTTATGTGATTTTGCTCCTTCCCTTTGCTCCTTCCCCTCCCTGCCCTCGGGGTGTGCAAACTCGCCCCAGGACCTCGATGGCAGCAGAGCTGAAGGGAGCCGAGCTGATAACGTGGTGGGTGAGGCTCTGGCTCCCAAAGTCACCCCCATCTCTCTGAACTGTTGTCAGGTCGTGACCGCAGCACCGCAGCGCTTCCAGGTGGACATCCTGCCTGTGGATGACGGGACACCCAGGGTTGTCACCAACGTGGGCCTGCAGTGGCTGGAGTACACGGATGGCAAGGTAACACCCGCCTGGCCTCGGCCTGGGCTGCTTCTCAGGCTGCTCCAGGAGAAGGGGCTTCACAGGAAAACGTCCTCATCCTTCAGCACTTGTGTTTTTGTGAGGGAGAATGCCCACCCCAGGGTACATTTTTAGCTTTGCTGATGGTGGAGATGGCTTGATGATGTGCTGCAGCAGCCATGGCAGAGATATGTGGCTTTCCAAGGATATGGTGCAGGAATTGCTTGCTATAATATGCCTTTGTTGTGCTGAAGTCCAAACAGAACCCCAGGAAACTCTTGGCTTGTTTTTGTGGAGCCAGCATTAACTGTAAAGAAACACTTTGGTTCTCCCCAGAAGAAAAATGAGTGGAAGACGCTGTACTAAGAAATTGTATTAAGAAATGGCTATCTCAGCTCAAACTCCTCACTTCAGGAAAAGCACTCCTGCAGCCTCAAGCAGCTCAATTTTCTGTCTTTCTCCTGCTGTTAAAAACATTTTGGTTTTGAACAGAAAGCAAAATGTGGTGGAACTGAATCACATCCCTGTGAGGGCATTTGAAAGAGGCTCTTGTGGAGGCTCAGCAGAGCTGTGTGAACTGTCTTGAGTGAGTCCTTCATTCTGAGGCTGTTTGCAGATGTTTTTTTGCCAAGCAGGGCCTCACCTGAGCATCAGCACAGCTCATGGAATAGAGGTGTCTAAGTGAAACCCAAAGATTTATGCTAGCTTTTAGCCCCAGCTAAATAAGGCTGGACAGCTTCTTTGGAATTTGCTTTTCTTTGAGCCACATTTGTCTTTTTTATTCAACTAACCAGATGTGAGGCAAAATTTGAATCCTTCTTGTGTTGGCAAACATGTTGTGGGATATCTCTGTCCAAGGCTGCTCTGTACTTTCACATCCCTAGATTTTCCCTTGTGGAGAGCTGTTCTGACAGAGGGATGGTTGGGCTTTTTGTGTGAACAGCCAATCAGACTTGCACTGCTGGAGCCTCAGTTTTACTCCCTTGGTTTGGCTTTAATCCAGGCCACCAATCTCATCACTAAGAAGGAATTACTGACGACAGATCCCGACACAGATGACAAACAGCTGATCTATGAGATAACAACCAGTCCCAGAAATGGTCATGTGGAGAACAAGCTGAAGCCAGGGACAGCTGTGACCACCTTTACACAGGGTATGGAGCTGGGCTGTGCCCTGCTGCTTATTTCCATCACTTGATTCAGTTTGTTAAAATAAAGAAAAAAATAGGTGGGAGGGGAGAAAGCCAAGGGGCAGATGTCCAAAGTGTGTGGAAAATGAGCATTGAACTTTGCTGTCAGTTGCAGAAATCCTGTAATTTCTTAGAGACACCAAGCTGTGTCCTGTAGGTTGTCCCAGGTTCTCGAGGTTCTAGAGCTGGAGATGTGACTTGGGGCAGTAAAGAGGAGTTGTGGATCTTGGAAGTGCATCTGATCATCACAGTCTGGCAGAGGTGTAGCCAGCTGTGCAGTCAGCAGTGTGGGGGAAGCTCACTCTTGCAGGGCTGAGGGAAGGGGAGCTGAGGGGTGCTTCCTGTGCCCCTGGGATCCCCAGTCCCAGCAGATCCACACTGCTCATCTACAAAGCTGCCTTTGGATTCTTGTGTTGACTCACTGGATGTTCCCTGCTGGCAGAGGATGTGAACCAGGGCCTCATTCGGTACGTGATGCACGAGGAGAAGGTTCAGGAGACCACGGACAGCTTCCAGTTCCTGGTGAAGGACGGCAAACCCAACATGGTCAGCGGCAACGTCTTCCACGTCCAGTGGTCCCTCCTCAGCTTTACTCAAACCAGGTAAGTGCCATGAGGGTCACAGCACTTGGCTGGGAGCTGGGCTCTTACCTGAGCTCCCTACAGTGTGGGAAGGAAATTCTGCCAGCGAGGAGAGGGGCCTGCCAGGCTGAACCACGGAGCAGCTGCCCGGTTATTGTTGTGCCTCGGATTTTCCACGGAGGCCACGCTCACCCTGAGCGCGTGGTGCTCAGTGTCACGCAGACACGCAGGGTTTGCTCCCCAGCCTCTTCCTTGTGTCTGCTTGATCCCTTTCCAGCTACAAGGTCAGGGAGAGCGCCGGCTCCGTGAGCATCACCGTGAGGCGGGTGGGGAACCTCAACCAGTACAGCATCGTCCAGTGCCGCACCGAGCAGGGAACGGCCGCCGCTGGATCCGGATCACGGCCCGGAGAGCAGGACTACGTGGAGTACGCGGGGCAGGTGGGTGGGCACACAGCAAAGGGATGGCCTCACCATGCCTCCCACGAAGGCTGGAGGAAAGAATGGATGACAAGTGACAAAAACACCAAGGAGGGTGTATTCTGTTACGAAAGTCAGGAGGGTTATTTGCTCTTGGAAGAGGGAGCACCTCAGGGCAGGGTGAGACAGGAAGGACGGGGAGCTCCACACGGCACTCCCAGGACAGCAGCCGGCTTGCTGCCTTCCAGGTGCAGTTTGAGGAGCGGGAGGACACCAAGGCCTGCACCATCGCCATCAACGACGACGACGTGTTCGAGGGCACGGAGAGCTTTTCCATGGAGCTCAGCATGCCCGCCTACGCCCTGCTGGGCAACGTCACCCGGGCCACCGTCACCATCGCGGACCCCGAGGATGAGCCCACGCTGCAGTTCGACAGGAGCACGTTCCACGTCAGCGAGAGTGCCGGCTTCCTCTCGGCTCCCGTGCAAAGGAAAGGTGGGTCAGGCCATGCTGAGCCCCGTGGGAGGGACACGTGCAGAGGGGGAACCCCTGGGCTTTGCCTGCTTATGGTTTTGGGGTCTTCTGTGATGTTTTGGAAGAGGTTCTGCAGCATAACTGCAATGGCAAGCAACGCACGGAGCAGCGTTGTTTATTTATTTAACCTTTCCTGTCTCTGCTGTTAAAGCTTCTTGGGTTTGGATTTGTTTCAACTCCCAGCACGAGCAGGAGCAAACCTTTTTATTTGTTTGCTGCTTCTCTGTGATCTAGACAGTGTTTTGTGTGGAACCTGTCAGTGGGCTGAGTTTCTTTAATAGGCAAGTGCCACCGGTTTCCTGAGTGTGGGTTAGAAGTATGCCAGGAAGTCACGTCTAAGCCAGCTGCCATCCAAGTTCAACATTTCATTCCTCATCCTCTTTTCCAAATGCTGCTTTATTATTTCAGTGAACAGTGTCTCCACCACGTAGATGAAAAGTGTTTCCCCAGAACTGTGGAGTTTTCCTGTTGCTTCCTAGGGGATGCCAGCAGCACTGTGTCTGCCATCTGCTACACCGTGCCCAAATCAGCCAGGGGCAGCAGCCCTTACATGCTGGAATCCGGCTCCGACTTCAAGTCCCGGGGGCTGTCGGATGAGAACCGCCTCGTGTTGGGGCCGGGTGTCACCGTGGTGACCTGTGATGTCACCCTGATCGATGACAGTGAATATGAAGAGGAAGAGGAGTTTGAGGTGGTGCTGGCCGACGCCTCGGACAACGCCCGCCTTGGCAGCCGGGCTTCAGCCAGCGTGGTCATCGCCGGTCCCAACGACGCCTCCACGGTGTTCCTGGGGAATGCCACCTTTACTGTCAGCGAGGCTGCAGGTGAGGAGCAGGGGGCTGTGTTGGGATGCTCCCTGTAGAAGCTTTCACCACGAAGAGGTGTCAGAAGGAGCAATTCAGGGCACAGCAGAACTTCAAAGATGTGCTGCAGAGGGGCTCTGTGCTTTCCTCTGTGCCAAGGGGGAGGCTGGGGGCAGGAGCCGTGGGCTTGTGGAACGTGGCTGCTCTCTCAGTTTGTTCTCTCTCATGTGCATCTGGTGCTGCAGGACACATTGAGATCCCAGTGCTCCGGCAGGGACCTGACCTCTCCACGCCCACGTCGGTGTGGTGTGCCACTCGGACATCAGACCCGCCCTCAGCCAGCCCAGGAGTCGATTATGTCCCCAGCTCCAGGAAAATAGAGTTCAGGCCAGGCAAGACAGAAGAGGTGAGGAGCCACCTGGACTCCTGCTGAGTCTGCTTTGCCTGGCGACGCTTGTCTTGTGTTTCTGTGCTTATCTGCCATTTGTTTTGAAAATCCTCTCAGGGCCGCTTGAGAACTGTTGTTGCTTCTGCTAGGCACAGACTCCCCATCCCATCAGCACTCCAGCCTGGAGAGGTTCGGTCATGCCACCTCTTCCAGGACTAGGATGGCTGCCTGTTCTCTGAAATGATACGCTGGGTTTATGTAGAACATTCTCTACTTTGATTAATGGATTCAGACAACATAATGACATAATGGCTTTACACTAGACTCCCAAATGTGAGTGCTGGGAAGGATGAAAGCTTTGTACGTCTAACAGCAGGAATTCCACTTTCCTTCCAGTTCTGCTCCCTGACAATCCTGGATGATGCTCAGTACCCAGTGATAGAAGGGCTGGAGACATTTGTTGTTTACCTCAGCTCCCCCCACGGAGCCGAGCTGGCAAAGCCGTTCCAAGCCATCGTGGCCATCAATGACATCTTCCAGGACGGTAAGTTATCCCTGGCAGCTGTGTCTGCTCCCTTCTGGCCCCTTGGCTCCCTGTGCATCCCCAGCACTGCTTGGCTCCGTTTCTGCCCCCCTGCAGTGCCCAGCATGCAGTTCACCAAGGACACCTACACGGCCAAGGAGAAGGAGGGGACCCTGCACATCCCCATCTTCCGCACGGGGGACCTGAGCTATGAGTCGTCCGTCAGGTGCTACACCCGGAGCCAGACAGCACAGGTCATGGAGGACTTCACGGAGAGGAGGGATGCAGAGGAGTCTCGCATCACTTTCCTCAAAGGGGAGAAGGTGAGCTGGACCTGCCTCGTGGGGGAGAGAAGAACCAGTGCTGGGACAGGTTCACATCTCCTCCTCGGCCCTCTGTCTCCAGAGGGAGCTGGCAGGCTGGTTTCCGATGATGCAAATTCTTGTCCTGGCAATGTGACCCGCTCTGAAAGGGTTGGGTGTTTCATGATGGAACTGGTTAAATTGTGAAATGCAAATCTGATGCATCAGGAGGACTCAGGATTGTTGTACAGAGAGCTGTGGGTTTGTGGAAGGAGTTGCTTTTGCTGCTGTGTCTCATCATGTAACAGCGTGGTTTGTCCACACTGAAGGAATTAGCCCTAAAAACAGAAGGGTTTCTTCCAGGATGGACAGCACTCTAATGTGCAACCCTGGATAGGGAAGTGCAGCCTGGCTTTTATCATATTTATCAGAGTTTGCTGCTTTCTCCTCTTCACCTGGCTTTAGGTGAAGAACTGCAGTGTTCACATCAGTGACGACTCTGCCTTCGAACCAGAAGAGCAGTTCCAGGTCTATCTGGGGAGCCCCCTTGGAAACCACTGGAGTGGAGCTAGGATTGGGAAGATGGACATGGCAACCATAACTATCACCAACGACGAAGATGGTGAGTGAAGCTGCTCAGCAAGGATGTCTGGGGGTTCCCAGGGAGTCAGCACAGCCCCATCAATGTGGATGCCTTTGGTGCCATGGTCACAGCCCTGTGTGCAGGTCACTGGTGTGCACTGGGCTGGGCTGAAGGGAGAGGTTGGATAAGAGTGCTTGGACCCCCCACCTCTCCTGTTTCCCATTCCCCTGCAGCTGGAGTTGCTGTTCTTCCCCTGGGAGATGTTCCTCTCCCTCCACAGTGTCACAGCCCGGAGAGATCTCTGGGGGAGAAGAGGGATGCCAGGTCCCTGTGGCGTGACAGCCAGCAGGGGCTGGATCACCAGCACGTGGCAGGGATTTGGGATTGTGTGGGAGGCAGGGATGGGAGAATCATTTGCCATCCTCTGTAGCCCAACACCCTCCTTAGGTTTTGCCCTAAGTCACACCCAAGCCTTTTTGCCCCCTGCTTTGAGGAGCCCCTCGCCCTGACGGTGTGTGGATGAGCCTGAAAGGAGCTGAGCTGAACCAGCCGGGGGTGCAATTCCGAGGCTTTTCCCTCCCTGCTGTCCCTGCAGCCCCCACCATCGAGTTCGAGGAGGCGGCGTACCAGGTGCGGGAGCCGCCGGGCCCCGAGGGAGTGGCGGTGCTGAGCATCCCGGTGGTGCGCAGGGGAGACCACAACAGGACCTCCAGGGTGCGCTGCAGCACCCGCGACGGCTCGGCGCAGGCCGGCGTGGATTACTACCCCAAGAGCCGCATGCTCAAGTTCAGCCCAGGTAAAGGGGCCTCGCAGGGAGGGCTGGAGGTGGGGGTGTGGCCAGGACACCCAGGGGATTTGGGAGAAGCCACTTTTCAGAAGGAATTTTAGCTGATGTGTTAAACGAAGGGTGATAGGACCAGAGGAAGGAGCACTGGCACCTGGCAGAGTAAAGTCCTCCTTAGGGAATGTAGGGCTCTGAGCACCTCAGACCACGCTGCTGGACCAAGAGGCCCTCGCCAAACAGCTCTGCACACCGGTCTGAGGGAGAGGAGGGATGGGGATGTGCTTTGCATGCCAGATTTTTCCTCCAGACAGCTAATACAAGACAGTCATTATTAATCCTCAGTCGGCATCTGCTAGTAAATCTATCACCGGATCGATTGGATCAGTTGTCATAGCTGGAGTTTTATGTTTATAGTAGACTCCTCTGGGTAAATTATTAGCAGCAATGAGTGGAAATAAAATTTATAATGTGTATTTTATCATAATGTCTCCATGGTCACAGTCCTGAGCAGCTGCACAGGGCTTGGACGAGAACTTGAGAGCAGTCTCTGCTGATGAATCGCCTTCCCTCTGTTTTTCCTGCACTCGCTCCCCCAGGTGTGGCCCACATCATGTTCAAGGTGGAGATCATGTCCAACGAAGACCGGGAATGGCACGAGTCCTTTTCTCTGGTGCTGGGCCCAGATGATCCAGTGGAAGCAGTTCTTGGAGACATCAGCACTGCCACAGTCACCATTTTGGATCAGGAGGCAGCAGGGAGCCTGATTCTCCCGGCACCTCCCGTGGTGAGTGGATGTGATTAATGCCCTTCCAGTACAGACTGGAAACCGCAGTGGGATTTTGAAAATAAAATGTAGAGCTGCAGTGACAACGTGGGAGGGAAGGATGGCATTTTCCACCCTCTCCCTCAGCCCCAGCTGAGCGCTGCCCTCTTGCCTCCACACAGGTCGTCACCCTGGCCGACTACGACCGCGTGGAAGAAGTGACCAAGGAGGGCGCTAGGAAATCCCCCTCCCCAGGCTACCCCCTCATCTGTGTCACTCCCTGTGACCCCCACTTCCCCAAGTACGCCCTGATGAAGGAGCGCTGTGCCGAGGCCGGCATCAACCAGTCTTCCATCCAGTTCAGCTGGGAAGTGGCCGCCCCCACGGACGGCAACGGAGCCCGGTCGCCTTTCGAGACCATCACGGACAACACCCCCTTCACCAGCGTCAACCACAGGGTACACAGAGATTCCAGCCTCGAGTCTCCTTGGATTTGGGATGTGCTGAGAGGCCTGGGTGTTTGGGTTTAGAAAATTGAGCGCTGTTTTCCCTTAAGCCTGCTGGAAGCACCAGTGGTTTTCCCCCTCCTCGTTCCCTCAGGTGCTGGACAGCATCTACTTCAGCCGGCGGTTCCACGTGCGCTGCGTGGCCAAGGCTGTGGACAAGGCCGGCCACGTGGGGACCCCCCTGAGGAGCAACGTGGTGACCATAGGCACAGACAGTGCCATCTGTCACACGCCTGTGGTGGCGGGGACAGCCCGAGGGTTCCAGGCACAGTCCTTCATTGCCACGCTCAAGTACCTGGATGTGAAGCACAAGGAGCATCCCAACAGGTATGAGGCTGGAGAAGGGGGAGTGCAGCCCTTCCCAGCCCCCCTGGGCTTACAGAGGTGCCTGGGCTCACAAGCACCATGTGGGTGTGAAACCACATCCCTCCTGCGGTGTGGGCTGCTTGGGTTCCTGCTCCCACTCTCTTCTCACACCCTGCTTAGCTGAGGGGGTGCCCTTCCCCTCAGCAACTGGGAGCTGGGGGGACAGCTTAAAGCTGTGCTGCTGTGGGGATGCTGTGCCTGCCAGGCTGCTCTGTTCTGCTATCTCACGTGCTGCTTGTTCCAGGATCCACATCTCGGTGCAGATCCCCCACCAGGATGGGATGCTGCCCCTCATCTCCACGCTGCCGCTGCACAACCTGCACTTCCTTCTCTCCGAGTCCATCTACAGGCACCAGCACGTCTGCTCCAACCTGGTCACTGTCAGGGACCTCAGAGGCATCTCAGGTAACCTTCAAGGCCAGCCTCTGCCTCCTGAACACGGAAGCCTGGAAAGAAATGCGGAGAGGGAGGCTTTTTCTTCCTCTGGGCTCTCTTGACACAATGTAATGGCAATGAATCTTCCTGGTCTCACAGCAGTGACCAGAGTTTCCCCATTCCAGGCAGGATTCCCAGCATGGGAACGTTTGAGGTTGTAGGTTTACATTGTGCTGGTGATTTTCTGCTTTTCAAATCATTCTTGTGATATCCTCCCCATTCCAGGCAGGATTCCAGGCATGGGAACGTTTGAGGTTGTAGGTTTACATTGTGCTGGTGATTTTCTGCTTTTCAAATCATTCTTGTGATATCCTCCTGGGTAGAGAGGGATGTGCAGGGCTGGATCACTGTGTCTGGGTCACTGAGGTCTCCCGTGAGGCAACAAAACCAATTCACTGCTGAAGGAAATGTCAGAGCTGAAAAGAACAGGCAGATTGTGTCTCTGACACTCCAGGGAATGAAGTCCATGCTAGATCCAGGCAGGATTTGTACTTCATTCTCATAATTCCATACTCAACCCGTTCCTCATTTCTTCAAGGTTAACTTCAGCCTGGAATCAGTAGGTCCCTAAGTTTGATTTTTTAGGATGCTTGCCCCATTCCTGTAACATTTTCCCCTGCGAAGACCCGAGTGTGTCCAGGATAANTTTTCTAAAACTTGCTTCAGAGGTTGCTTTTTTGTTTCAGCACTTAAATACACAGAAAAGTATATGATGAGAGAAAATTCTGAAGAGATCTTGCTTACTGGTAAAAACCAGTAACCTAGAAGTAAGAGTTAATGAAATCCCTCTAATTGGATTAAAGAACCCAGTTTGAAGTATTTTTTGAAAAAGCCTGATTCTAACCTTCATATTAAAACACGCAGTTTTGCTGGATCCTATCCATGTCAGCATACTTATACAGGAAGAGTTAAATTCCAGGTTTCCTTTTTTTTAACAAGAAATTCATAAAATGAGAGCATTGGCCTCCCACACTCACAAAAGCAGTCATGGTCCATATATTCTGCAGTAGTAAGCAGCTATTTGTGGCCAGTCCACTGCCTGAACTCCTAGCAGACTGGAAAAGCTACTGCAGTTTACCCTTGGTTCTGCACCCATCTCTTTCCCAGTCCAGGAGCCTCAACAACCTCAGCGAGATGAGAATTCCTGAAAATACAAATCTGACTGCAAGATGAGGACCAACACATCTGATTCTAATTAAAAGCTAAGCTTAATTTAAACCTTCTCCAAAATAGAGAAAGTCATGACTAAAGAAAAGCTGAGCGACAAGATTTCCAAATTGCAATTCTGTGTAATTAGCATGCTACAAACCAATTAGAGCGTCAGTTAATGTAGGAACAACCACTCTAGCACTAAAATCAGTTAACACTCTCATCTTCATGCCATCAGTGGAAGCTTAGGGCACGAAAGGAATGCATGGTTGGGCCCCACCAGACCTATGCATACTATATAGGGGACAGAAAAGCTTAAACAAAAGACAAAATTGCACCACATCTGTGCAAACATTTCAACCAGGTTGTTTCAGCCAGTTCCCTGCTCACCCCAGCTCCTCCTGCTGACTGCACTTGGCTTATTCAAGAGAACATGGGGAAGCAGGACTCTGTTTCAGGGAATGAAACTTTTTTCTGCAATTATCTTCCCCACAGCTGACCACATTGTAACAAAAGTGCAATAACTTACAAACTTCTCAAACAAACAGCTATTAAAATTACACATTTTTAGGGAAACATATTCACTAGTTTAACCATAAAAATATTTCCCCACCTTAAAGCATTTGGTAACACAGTATTTCAATAATAATAAAGCAAAACCTTTCCACTTGTTACAAAAGACAGAACTGTCAGAAGATTTTGCTTATTGTACACTTTTTAAGAACTTTGCCATCTTGTAAAGACTATGCTGTAGTTAAGAACATAACTATAATTTAAGATAAATGAGTATTGAAATACTAAACTCACTTTCTTAATCTTTTGCAAATGAAAACAAGGAAAAATCCAGGGCCATGTCATCCAAGAACTTGCAAGACAGTTTACATCCAGAGTCATAAGGAAGCACCACTTTCCATAAAGTACTTTGTATGTCTGTTCCTGAAATGCATATTTAATAGTTTCTTGACAACTGCTAAAACAGATTCTCACGCTAACTGTAGCTTGACTTAGAGAATTCAGGTCTGGGGATATAAGGGAATTTTGGGCAAAATTATACTTCGAATATAAAAAAAAAACCCTGCTAAATTTGGTCCAAGCATCCAAAAACCCCCAAGATATATGGATCCTTCATTGATTAATGCTGCTGTTCAGTTGATCTTTAAAAAGAAAGTAGGGGTACAGCAATAAGGAAGAAGAAGGACTGCCCATGACGGGCACAGAACTGCGACAGAATAAACAGTTTCTTCAGAAAGATGTATTAACTGTGATTCTGCCACGTGAGTAACTGAACTTGCACTAATGGAGAACCCTGAAATTTGTATACTATAGCCACAAGAAATGATTTCCTATTTAAAAAACAGATCCATTTCTAATCGACTGTTTTACCAATCATCATTAGATATGTGAAAAAAAATAAAAAAATCTTTTAAAATAATTACAAAGAGTGGACTGCAGTAGCAGCTATTCAAGCAAGATTCAAGCACAAGTTTAAATGGAGTTTCAAGCTGGGAATTAGCCTTCTTTGTCGAAAATTTGTACAACTTTTTCAAAAACCTAAAAAGATAAAGAAGAATTTTATGAAGCATGCATCAAAGAGTTACTCCATGTTAAAACCAACTTAAACAGTATTTGACAGTACTTTCAAAAATATATAGGGTTCTTTTAGAACATTCACAGTAATTCTTTAACAGTGAAACTGGCATAAATTTTGGGAAGCAGACAGAAGAGCAACACTACTTGAGAAGAGCAAAAGCTCACAAAAATGTAAAAGGCAAGAACCCTGTTAAAACAGAAACACTGGAAATGTGTTTAGTCCAGCTCACACTCAAGCAGAACAGATCAATTTCCTCAAGTTATTCACATCTTACTCGGTCCTTCAAGAGTCAAATCAAGAGCTCCCACAACATCCCTGAGTAATAACATCAGTGCTTAATTAGCAGGCTAATCACACACACACATCTCAGAAGAATGCCAGAAATATGCACCCTGCCACCCTGTCATCCCCATTTTTTAGCATATATACTTACTTCATCAACAGATTTAGAGGCATCCACTTTTCTGACTTTTCCCATTCTCTCATACAAATCTATGATAGGCTTAGTAGACTGCAGATATGTATGAATTCTAAGAGAAAGCACAAGGAGAAAAAGAACACATTACATAGAGAAATATAAAGAGAAGGGAACAGAAAAGTTTTGAAGACAGTACCTCTTCTCCAGGCTCTCCCGGTTATCATCGCTCCTCCCACTGCTCTTGCCTCTTTCAAGACAGCGGCCGATACATATCTACAAAAAACATCAGAAGGATGACTGCAGCCAGGAACACTAGCTGCCATCCTGAGAGCAGGAACTAACAAAAATTCTGGAAATCTAAATTGGCCTGGCACACAAAATACAGCCCAGATCTGGTGGATGTAACCAGAAGTCACACGGGAAGTTAGTGTCTTCTAGAGAAGGATGCTGGTTTACAATCCAGTTTATGAAAATGGGATTGAGGCCAGAGGAAGTAAAAGCAGCATCAAGCTCTGTGATTTGACTGGATCCCCAACGTGAGACATTAAAAAAGAAAATTACCTGATTTTCAAGGATGTGTTCAGGCTTTCTGAAAAGCAGCATGTCAAATGGGACTATTAATATATGTCTGCACTGAAGGAAAGTCACTGTATGTTCTCTCAATTTTGTAAGGCAAACTGACAATAATAAGTTACTGTCAGTTAAAATGTTCTCACCTGACGTTGCTATAATGAAGACTTCAAAACCAAAGTAAAAAATAAAGAAATAACCATAGCTAGAAGCGTCCCAATGAACTAAGTTTTTTAAACCTTTAGTTAAATAAGCAAAGCTGACACATGTACGCTCCATGAATACTTTTATCCTACTCATGCAAGAGGACAAGAGTTAAAAATTATTTTTCCTACACAGTACAATCACGGTATAGATCATTTAGGCACTGAGTATTTTTAGATCTAGTAAAAAACTCAGAATCACAAAAATAATGCCCCACCAAGTGAAGAAATTAATTTACTCGTATTTAAGGTTTTAACAGAAAAATAATAATCCCTCACATGCTCATTAAGATTACAAAATGATTGCAAATAAGTTAAAAAAAAAAAAAGACCAACATTTCAGAAAGTTGGGGAAAGGGGTAACAGGAAATAAGTCAGCTTAAGGTGATGGGATACTCATAACAGTTTTTATGTTCAAGGGCACTGACAAATTAAAAAGACAGCACATCACGGCACTTGTTAAATGAATGTAATGCATCACTGTCAAAATGTCCTTGTAATTTAATGACTTGCTGAATAAAATGTTGATTACTGACTATCCTATAGCACAGCTCATAACTATGAAAATAAAGATTGTTGCTGCACTTCAGAATTAAAGCAGACATTGCACCAAGTTAATATTGGACTAAACGACAAATTACTAAGAGTAAACAAAGTAATATTTTCTGAAAAGTAACCAAATAATTTTGTAAAACATATTTTAAGTTTTGATAAATTTTCTTTAAGAATGCAATTGCCTGGAGTACCTCCTCAATGTAATTTATTCACATATGATTATACCAATTGTCATTAGCTGTCTATTTCAATAAACAAGCAGCTTTTGATCTGCTAAAACAAGCTGCCAAAAAATCCTTCAAACACCCAGGCCAAGTTTTTCTTCTACTCTTACATTAGTCCATTCTCCCTGTCAGAGTTTAATTGTTCTTCTTGAATGATTCCCACAATATTGCAAGAAAGGAAGTTGCAGAATTACACACTTCATTACCTCATTGTCACAATCAAAAAAGAGAACAAAGGAAACATCCGCTTTTCCATCCATAGTCTTATTCCAGCCTTGAAGATTATCTTCATTCCTGGGAAATCCATCAATCAAAAACTTATTCTTCTGGGAATTGGCAGCCATTGTTTGATCCATAGCCTGATAAAAGATAATTCAATTCACAATCTCCTGCACATATGCTGATTTATCTATTTATTAATTTACCCCCAAGATGTTGACATGGTAAGTTGAGAAGCATTTATTTTAGGATTATTGCAGATTTACAAAATGTGCCTTTGTTTCACTTTCAATCCATGCTGGTTAATTCACTGATGCACCAACATAACTATTGTTCAAATTGAATTAATTATTTCACAAAGCTTAAAAATCTCATAACAAACAAATCTCGTAATAAATCCCAGCTTTAAAGCTTATTTTCTACAAGATACTGGGAAGTATCTTTACACAGTAAGACATCAGAACATCCCTGATCTAAAGTTAATTTGAAGGGAAAAGCTCCAGATAAATTTAGTGCCATGAACAGCAGCCTTTTTTTGACTTAAAATAGATACTCCCATTGTTTTCATGGACATCTAATAGAGGCTGAAGCTTTTCCTTTTACAAGAACATCAGTAGGTGCTCTTCTCCTTCACCTGACTATCTATTTTGACCAAACTTACAAATCTTAGTGCCTTTAAGGCCTCTGACCTCCAATCAAATATGCCTGAATGGACCAAGAGGTCCAAAAGCTAGTGCAGGGAAATAAGAAACACAGTTTCACTGCTTTTCCTAGAGCTACTAAAAAGTAAAGGAAAATAAAAATAACCCATTTTCACAGATCCCCAGGTATGAGAGGCCATCAGCCCTCCAGCAGTCAGAAAGAAACACCAGTGATTGCTGAGAGAAGCAGCTCCGTGTCTGCCCATTCATACCGCTCACACTGGAGGAAAAGCAGCTCTGCCAGAACACAGCCACTGCTTTGTTGCTTACTCTGCAGGAGTGACCCTGCAAGGAAATAGCCTTTTCCTTACCCTCTTCAGCAAGCTGATTGTTATTTCAACTGGCACAATCTCCCCCTCCTTAATGTAGTTCTCAATGAGTTCTCCATACTGG
>VYZP01057624.1:94336-133397 GCA_013400635.1 Hypocryptadius cinnamomeus | reverse complement strand
AGCAGAAAGGTGAGTGTAACCGTATTTCTGCAACAGGCAAAGCAAACACAGGCTCCCTTCAGTCAGAGCACTTGTGCAAACCCAACATCAGTCAGCAGTGTCAGCCCTGTTTATCCTTGCATTGCAACAGGAAAACCCAGGGAACAGCATCTTGCTAGCAATGGATCTGCTCCATCTTCAGTGTGCAATCTGACAGTAGAGCACACTCTGCACACAATACACACAGTAAGAATCAGAGTCATTAAGGATGGAAAAGACCTCCAAAATCATCAAGTCCATCCTTTGGCCAAACACCATAGTGACAACTAAACCAAAGCTTTAAGTTCCACATGCAGTCGTTTCTTGAGCACTTCCAGTGTCTGACAACCATATCAGTGAGGAAATTCTTCCAGATGTCCAACCTGAACCTCCCCTGCTGCACCTTGAGGCCATTTCCTCTTGTCCTGTTGCTGGCTGCCTGGGAGAAGAGACTGACTCTTATCTTAACACAAACTCCTTTCAGGGAGTTGTGAATGACAAGGTTTCCCCTAAGCCTCCTTTTCTTCAGGCTAAAACCCCCCAGCTCCCTCAGCTGCTGCTCATAGGACTCACTGTCCATCCCTTCACCAGCTCCATTACCTTTCTCTGGACACACTCCATTACCTCAATGTCTTTTTGAGGTGAGGGGCCCAGAACTGGACATCCTTGGCTAAAATGCTTGACAGGGCTTTGGTCAGGTATTTCTGCACCAATTTCAAAAGCAATTTTGATATGTTTGGAAACAAGACAAGACAAGAATTTTGTTTAATTACCAACTTAAAGAAAACACATTGGAGCTCCTTTGGAGCTGGAGGAATGTCCAAAGCACAGGATAAATCAGAAATCCCTATGTTCACGTTGTGGTTCTGGCACCAGCTTCCTCCCCTACCTTGGTGAAATCACCTATAACACAGCAGCTGCACAAACAGTCCCCCTGCCCTTGCTACCTCCTTCCCTGGGATGACCATGGAGAGCAGCCCTTGGGGAAAAGCAGCGACTTGTCCAAAGGATGACGTGGTAGATGAAGGTCAATAGCTACACTGGTTCCACCCTCTGTCACACCACATAGAGTAAACAGAGAGAGCAGAGAGATCAGATTCAGATCCATCAACATGATAGCAGTGTGCAGGAAAACAGCATGCACCATTGCTCTTTCACCTCAAACTACAGCTAAAATAGTCACTTATGAAAAATACTGATGGAAGTATTTATTAGACATTAATTTCTCAGGCATTTATCATTGTAAATAGATACCTAGTGCAAGCACAAATACATTCCTACCAAAGAGAAATGCATTGTTACAAATAATCATTTTCTCAGCTCATTTAACACTGCAAGAAAACTAACAAAGTGCACTATGCTCCTCGACCAAATATAAGTCCATCATAACAGGCAATAAAGACATCTCCTTGGTGATTACCTAAGCTAGCTATACATCCAAAACACAGCACACACATACATTCTTATCTGAAAGTTTTTACACAAAACAAAAGCAGCAGCAAAAAACTTCAGGGTTATCAGTTTGGCTGCAGCAACATCCAAAGCAAATTTCAAACAAGGTGTCTGAGAGGCATAATAATGTGACTACACACTTGGTGAGGCTGTGAACTTTGGATTTAAAAACTTGGCTACTGAACTAAGTACCACAGAAATATTACACAACCCACTAAGTGACTTTAAAACAGTTCAGTTGCTTTCCAATTTCACCCACAAAAGCATGGAAAGTTAGTTCTGCCNCAGATAAATTTAGTGCCATGAACAGCAGCCTTTTTTTGACTTAAAATAGATACTCCCATTGTTTTCATGGACATCTAATAGAGGCTGAAGCTTTTCCTTTTACAAGAACATCAGTAGGTGCTCTTCTCCTTCACCTGACTATCTATTTTGACCAAACTTACAAATCTTAGTGCCTTTAAGGCCTCTGACCTCCAATCAAATATGCCTGAATGGACCAAGAGGTCCAAAAGCTAGTGCAGGGAAATAAGAAACACAGTTTCACTGCTTTTCCTAGAGCTACTAAAAAGTAAAGGAAAATAAAAATAACCCATTTTCACAGATCCCCAGGTATGAGAGGCCATCAGCCCTCCAGCAGTCAGAAAGAAACACCAGTGATTGCTGAGAGAAGCAGCTCCGTGTCTGCCCATTCATACCGCTCACACTGGAGGAAAAGCAGCTCTGCCAGAACACAGCCACTGCTTTGTTGCTTACTCTGCAGGAGTGACCCTGCAAGGAAATAGCCTTTTCCTTACCCTCTTCAGCAAGCTGATTGTTATTTCAACTGGCACAATCTCCCCCTCCTTAATGTAGTTCTCAATGAGTTCTCCATACTGGGAGCCCGGCCTTTTCCGCTCGTCCCGGAGAAGGTCACCAGCAGAAAGGTGAGTGTAGCCGTATTTCTGCAACAGGCAAAGCAAACACAGGCTCCCTTCAGTCAGAGCACTTGTGCAAACCCAACATCAGTCAGCAGTGTCAGCCCTGTTTATCCTTGCATTGCAACAGGAAAACCCAGGGAACAGCATCTTGCTAGCAATGGATCTGCTCCATCTTCAGTGTGCAATCTGACAGTAGAGCACACTCTGCACACAATACACACAGTAAGAATCAGAGTCATNACAAACAGTCCCCCTGCCCTTGCTACCTCCTTCCCTGGGATGACCATGGAGAGCAGCCCTTGGGGAAAAGCAGCGACTTGTCCAAAGGATGACGTGGTAGATGAAGGTCAATAGCTACACTGGTTCCACCCTCTGTCACACCACATAGAGTAAACAGAGAGAGCAGAGAGATCAGATTCAGATCCATCAACATGATAGCAGTGTGCAGGAAAACAGCATGCACCATTGCTCTTTCACCTCAAACTACAGCTAAAATAGTCACTTATGAAAAATACTGATGGAAGTATTTATTAGACATTAATTTCTCAGGCATTTATCATTGTAAATAGATACCTAGTGCAAGCACAAATACATTCCTACCAAAGAGAAATGCATTGTTACAAATAATCATTTTCTCAGCTCATTTAACACTGCAAGAAAACTAACAAAGTGCACTATGCTCCTCGACCAAATATAAGTCCATCATAACAGGCAATAAAGACATCTCCTTGGTGATTACCTAAGCTAGCTATACATCCAAAACACAGCACACACATACATTCTTATCTGAAAGTTTTTACACAAAACAAAAGCAGCAGCAAAAAACTTCAGGGTTATCAGTTTGGCTGCAGCAACATCCAAAGCAAATTTCAAACAAGGTGTCTGAGAGGCATAATAATGTGACTACACACTTGGTGAGGCTGTGAACTTTGGATTTAAAAACTTGGCTACTGAACTAAGTACCACAGAAATATTACACAACCCACTAAGTGACTTTAAAACAGTTCAGTTGCTTTCCAATTTCACCCACAAAAGCATGGAAAGTTAGTTCTGCCATAGTCATAATTTAAGAAGGGATATAATTACTTAAATCTCCAAAACTGTACACAGTTGGCAAAAAACAGAAGCAAGATTTTGCTGTAAGTAAGTGTGAAGGAAAAGCTTCACAGACATCCTCTGTAAGCTCACTGTACTCTTGCTTTAATGTACATTGCATTTGGATATGCCTAACTAATTGCAAATCTAAATATTTATAACCTACAGAAGCCATAAACCAAAATAAATTGTTCCTTATAAGCAAGAAACATTACTCTGCTGAACGCTAAACTAATGTGTAGTTCTTCTTGCTAAAGTTATAGAACAATGATTTTTTTAACATCAGGTTTCTACAAAGAAGAAAACAGGAGGAAAATATAATCCCTTAGGTTTTAGAGGATTACCAAACCATTTAATTTTCCTTGGCATTTCCCTCTTCATGCATGAAAACAAAATCGAGTCAGAAAATTTTTGGAATTCTCCATCTTTTGCAAGAGCAAACTAAAGTAGTTTTTAACGGCTGAACTGGAAAGCAAAAGACAGAAGTGTTTTAAAGTGCTTTTGTACAAATAGACTTGTTTGAGATAATAATAAATTATGTTCAAGACTAACCCTCAGAATGGCTTAACCAGGCAATAAGAAAAACAAACCTCTCCTTCAGGGGCAAAACATCTATTTGTGAACTGTACTGAGCCAAGAGCCAAAGAAAATACGTGGGTTTAAACAATGCAAACAAGGGAGGAGAATGGCTTGGCTGCTGCTCCACACACAGAAGGCTTCAGAGATGTGGAGCTCGTGCTACCCTCGCCAGTTTTAATCAAGACGTTCAGGGCACAAAGTTTTCTTTCATTTTAGGTCATAGAAACCCTCAGCAAGCGTCCTGAACTGCAGCAAATCATGGCAGCGCCAAGGGCTCACAGAAGAGACTGTGATGTAACAGCACAAAACATGGGTCAAACACTCCCAGGTCTGAACAGGGTCTGCCTTGTGGCAGCAGCACTTCCCAGCAGTGCAAAGCACATCTTGATGCAATCCCCAGAATGTGACTCACTGCCTCTCCTGCATTCTCCTCCGCAATCAAAAAGGGAGCAGGACCGTGGTTGCCAAATAATGAGGAAACAGTTTCCCCAGGTCTTACTAGGCACATAATGTCAGATTGAAAGGATGACTTGAAAAAAATATTTCCAAATACTTGGATGCCAAGCACTTAAAATCTGGAGAGATTTTGGTATTACAGAGAAGAAAAAAAGAAAATATAAAATGAACTATCCTAAAATGTATTTCAGAGATAATGCTTTCTGCTATGCTGTCAGACTGGTGTGATCCAGAAGAAGAAAAAAAGATTAAATTGGTAAGTTCTCATTACTACACAAGTAGTGCAAGCCCTTGGTGCTGCAATGATTTGCTCCAATTCAGGACACTTGCTGAGGGTTTCACTCACCTAAAACAAAATTTTGTACCCCAAACAGCTTGACTAAAACTGGCAAGAGTAGTGTGAGCACCACATCCACTTATTACACAAGTTCTCACTATTTTTAAAACCATTTTTTGAAGTATGGGTCTCCAAATAAAACTTACAAAAATCAACTGTGAATGAAAAAGTGCTGCCTTCAACACCACTCAAGACATTCTCCTCTTTTGCTTAAAAAAACCCCAAACATAAAAATAATTTTAAAAAAAAATCCCAGTGAAATGGAAAGGCAAGCTCAAGTTTCCATCAATGCCATCACAGCAGCAGTGGATAGAACAGATCAGAATGGCACTTGCTGTTTGCTTCTGCCTGGTCAGTCACAGCAGGACAAACTGGGACACACAAGCTGTGAGCTCCACATCTCCAAATTCCAACCCAAGACTGCAGCCTCCCTGGGATGCCCTTCCCTCCCCTGTCCTCCAGCCCTTCCAGCTTCCTTCTGTCAGCCGGGATTTGCAACTTTCACTCTGCACACAGAACACGTTTTGTTTTCAGTAAATACAATAAACAGATGCATAGAAATGGAAATCCATGAGTCACATCAGGCTGGAAGCAGGAGGAGTCTGCCCAGCAATCTCAGACAGTCAGGAAGGATCAGAGGTGTCAGGAAGGATCAGAGGTGTGCAGCAGCTGACACTGGGAGTCCCTCCACAGCCCCTTCCAAGGGGCACAGGGTTTGTTTCTGATTCAGCCCTGGTGGTCCTGCAACAAATCTCCCCACTAAACACACAGCTTGAGACTTCCTTAAGAGAGCAGAAGCCAAGAAGCAAGAGAAACAAAAATTACTGCTTTGACCTTGACTCCTATCTTGGCTTATCATTGTTAGTTTAAAAATGAAAGTCACAGGGCTTAAGATTTAAACAAATAACATACAAACTTTTATTGCCCTAGTTCTGACCTGTCATATCTTGGGCAACCTTAATAAACAACCAAAATTTGCTACATAAACCATTCAAGAACTAGTTAAAATAAAAACAGAACTGTGCAAAGCAGTTCTTCTTGTGCCGCCTTCGGGGTTTGTTTAACCTAGAAAGCTTTTCTGTCCTACTAGCACATGGAATTAAATCTTTGGGGTACAGACTATAGACCTTCTATAACAGACCTTCTGTCTGCTTATTCCAATTTAAAAAATTAAAGAAATTTTCTTAGTTTGAAATATGTTCTTGTCTCTGGGAAACAAAAACAAACATTACCCCACATTAACAAACCAAAACACACAATAGAGATCTCACTGCAGTGCCTCCAAGGGAGAGGGGGGCAAACAGAGCATCCCAGGTGCTTCAGGAGCACTGACTCAATACAAGGCACCCAGTATGCTCAGCAAAGCCCAAAATTTAATGCCTAGTGTTCTGCAAAATGGAAATGTTCAGGGATGAATCTTCAGGGGGTAGATTTAAACACTCACCATGTTTTTTAAAAAAAGCTCCAAAGTTGAGAAATATAAATTTATATTCTAAAAATCAACGATGAGAACTTAAGGCTAAGTAGAATACTAATACATGACATTTATTAAAGAGATTTCAGAAGCTGAGTTTAAAGCAAACAATTTAAAAGCTGTTTTTATTTCAAGGAAGTTAACGCTGTATCTCAGCAGACTTCTAGAAGACAATTAACACATGACAGCAAAACCTAAATCCTCTGCTACTTTCAGAGGAGCATTTCTGATACAACGAATACTTCTTTGCATTGTTTCCTTCACCCTAGGAAACCTCCTTATCATATATCCCAAAGCAACTTAACAGCTTTTTCCATTTGGATATCAACTTATGCTCTTATAAAAACAAGAAGGCTCAGCATCCCACTTTGTGGAATTAATTTTAGATTTAACCACAAACATACAGGATAGGGCTGTGGTGGAGGTGAATTATATTTCAGGTACACAGAGAGGAATGCCTTGCATAGCCCAAATCTCTACAGATCACCTTGCCAAAACAGACAGACAAAAAAGTACAACTCAAATCTTGCTTGGAATAAACACAAATGATTTGATTATTATTCTTCCCACCAACCAAAGAGCTTTACATCTCAAGCAGAGGTTATAAGGATTTAAAATTTAAGCACAAGAAAGCATATTTTGTGCAGATTTGCTGAATGCATTTTTTTCCCGGATGTTACCGTAACAATTTTATACGCAAAGTTCAGAAGTCAGCAATAAAGCACATTTCATTATCTCACAGTCACAGAAGATACACTGTGGAAAGCATGAAGGTTATTGCAAGAACCTGCATTCAAACGACATCATTCAACTATAGCTCAAATATTCTGCCTCACATGACAGCTATGCAACAGTCCCAGATGATGGCAAGCTCCACCTAACAAAGCTGTGGAAGGTTTCAGGAGTTAATCTGCAGAGCTGGAAGGGACAGGATAAGAACTTAAGAGGGAATTCTGCTTCATCCCTCTCTAAATAGGAGGAACTGCTCCAGAACAGCAGCAGTTCTGCTGCATTTGCATTTCCCTGACAATTCTGTGTCTGTGGAACACACAGGAGTCGAGTCTTCCCTCCGTATCAGAGAAAACCAGTCTGGTTCAGCTGTCTCATCCAGCCTTATCTGTGGAGATAAAGAATCCTAATCACCTACCCACTGTTCCCTTTCTTACACTGTGTCAATACCCATTTCCACTTGTTATTAGGTCTTCTTCCCTCAAATAATTTCTCATTTTGTGTCCAAATTTGGCATGAATACATGCCTTCTCCACATTCAGGGATTCCACCACACACATATTGAGCAGTTATGATTTACACTAGTATTTAACAAATATATGTTTCAGCTACAACATGGGACACCAATCTCCCTTTTTTGGGAATGTAAAGCACAGTCCCCAAAAAAATTACAAAACTTCTTTGAGAAATTGTTCCCAGGTATTAAGCACACAATATCCCCTTTACTGTACAAAACACAGACACACTTGGTTTTTAATAAAAGTAGTTTGATGCTAAATTCATATAAGAGCTCACCTCAGCCAAATGAGACTTCTTCCACATGTGATGTGCTCTGTCCCAAATCTCCAGTATGAATAGCAACCAAGACATATTTATAGCTCATACTGACTTTTTGTTCAGCACAACCTTCAGCTCTACAGTAAGGTACTGGGTCAGATTCATTCCAAATGTAAACTAATATTATTCCGTCCATTTACAACAAGGATGAATGAGGTTTATTATTACTCAGCTACAGCCCCCTTTTCTCTGTGGCAAACTGCCAACAGGGTTTAAAACACAAATAAAAATACACTTTCAACCTAAAGGCAGCATTGACTGCACACAGGCTGCTCACTTGCCTGCAGCAGGGCTCTCTGGGGGCTGCCAGGGACCACGGTGAGGATTTGTGCTTAGAAAAGCTGCTGCTCTCCAGTACCTCTGCTGTGTTTCAACCACACTTCCCTGTTCATGTGCCCTTTTTATAAAGTTTTCCAGCACATTTGCATCAGTTCAACTGTTTATTAAACTACCTCAGACCCTCTCTGCCTCCCAGTTCAGCCAGTGACTCTCGTGGAGGTGTCTGAGCCAGCAGGAAGGTTGTACTTTGCATTCAACAGGTCTGAGTGCTTTCTACTGTCAGCTCACTGACTTCAATAAACTTCTTTCCATGTAGTGAACAGGATTAGCAGAATTAAAGAAAATTTGCATTTATTCGAATTTGGATTTCCCTTTCCAGGCTTAGAGAAGAAAATAAAAACTGCATAAGCAAGGTTTTTCTTTTTTCCTTTCTAGCTGGAAATACTATTTGAGTAGCAATGGCTCATTTGAACCCCTCCTAATAAAGTGGTCTTTATCCAATTATATCAGCCTATCCAGCCATAGGCATTTATCCTCCTAAACACAGGCCAGCAGCCACACAAGGTACTTCAGCCCTGAGGCTACACTAATGGTTTGCTGAAAGCCATTAATGACAGCCCACAAGGTTCCCCTATAGTTTAAGCTCATTTGCTTGCTACGTGCCAGGGGCTGAATTTGACCTTACCAAAAAGGCTTTATGAGCACTGCAAACCTTCCATGCCACAATTTAATTTAATGAATATGCTGCGTTGAATGCAAGTCTGTAATTTGAGGTTTAAATCCTTCAGAACTAAAGTCATAACGGCATTTTTTAGTTTGGACCAAGTTCACTTAACTTAGTTATACAACACCGAGGTCTGGGATGTAGCAGCAGCGTGGATAAACTGTAACAGCACTCCCAGGGAACCACCAGAACAGAGGACACACAACGTGCCTGTTCCAGGAGTTTTGGGGTACTTTCCCAGCAACAGATTCAGGAACATGGGCATCACCACAGTTCTTAGCCATATCTTTCAGTAAGGGTATGCATAAGCTTTGATCTTCTATGGCTTTTAATAAGAAAAGTATATACTACTGCTCAGTAAAAAAAAGGAAAAAAAAAGATAAAAGAGCTGTTTCAAATACAACATACACATATGTTTGGAAGCATTCATCCCTAAGTACTTCCGTAATTATCTACCTGGATACACTGTAATTATCCCTGCGGTTTTTGGTGATTAAAAGGACAGTACTACACCATGTATCATCCACCGTTCTTTCTTAGATATTTGTTGTCTCTAAAGGCTGGAAAAAATGTATTTGGAAAACTGAAAATTTGATAGTAGAACTGAAAGTTTAGTCAAATTATACTGCCAGTCTTAGGCTCTTTAAAAAGAAGGAACAAGATGAATAATCTATGGGATCAGGATATCCTTTAACCTTTATTATATTGTGTCACAGGAAAAAAAAAATTGTTCTATTTTTAACATATTACTTCCACAACTTACTGAGATGGCACTGGATAAAAAAGCCAACACCCTGCAATATCTGCTGTACCAGCTGCAACATTTATGGGACAGGCATCAGGAGACACGGACCTTGATCCATTTGAAGTGCACTATTCCCAATGGCTATCAGACACCTCACCTCCTCTCCCGGGCCACAACTCCGGCTGCCTGAGCATGCGGGTGGCAGCCCCGCAGCCACCTACGTGGCCGTGCCGACGTGTACGGAGCCACCCACTCGGGATGGGCTGCGGGACCGGCCTGACAGGGCAGCACCGCCCGGGCAGCCGGGAACTTCTCCTCCGCCAAGGCACAGCCGGCAATCCCTGCTCCCGGCCGACACCCGAGCAGCCTCCAGACCGCCAGCGGGTGTCCCCAAAGTGGATGCAGAAACCCCAATGGTGTCCCCAGGGTGGGCGCCGGCGCAGGCAGACCCAACAGAAGGGTGTGATCCCGCGGGGCTGAGGGAGAAGGCAGGAGAAGGGAAAAGGCTGGGCGGCCTGACAGGGGTCAGGAGGGGCTGGACTGGGGGCTGCCCCACCACTTCACCCACTAAAGGGGAGACGTGGGTCAGTTATTTTTATTTATCGCCTCGAAGGAGCGAGGAATAGGTGGAGACTCGACAACAGACTAGACCGAAACGCAGACAGGGGTCCCACCACCGAGCAGAGCGGGACACGACCCCCAGGTGACCCGGACCCCACACGGGGATCCTACAACTCCCAGGGCCCCCCGTGGCCGGGGCGCCGCGGGTCGCCAGGCCGCGCAGTCCCGCACCCCTCCACCTCACCTCCACGATACGAGCGCACTGCGTCCCCTTGCCCGCCCCGGGCCCGCCGAGGACGAAGACAACGACGGGCTTCATGAGGAGAAGGAGGCGGCGGCGTTGCAGCAGCAGGACAGCGGCGGAGGGGCGGCGGCCGTGGGGCGGCCGAAGGGCAGGCGGGGAGCGGCGGGGCCGAGGCCGGGACCGTGACCGGGGCCGTGACTGTGGCACCGCTGCCGCCGCGCTGTCCCCGCGGAGGGAAAGTGCTTCCGGGTCCGGGCGGGGCGGGGCGGGCACGTGGGCGCGGGGCTGGCGGCGGCGGCTCTGTGGGGACTCACAGTCCCGGNACGGCGCCCCCGCTGCCATGGCAACGCCGCCGCATCGCCGCACTGCGCCTGCGCACTCCCCGCCCCCTGGCATTTTTAAACCCCCTGCGCGCGCGCTGGCGGTTGGTTTCCCCGGGGCGCGCTGTGATTGGCCGAGCGAGCCGTTCCCCGCCGCGCGCCGATTGGGCCGAGACGGGCGGAGGGGGCGGGTTCTGCTCTCTGATTGGCCGGCGTGGGCAGAGGGCCGGCCGGGGCCGCAGAAGGCGCCGGGGCGGGCGGGACGCGGCGGGGGCGGGGGGGGCGGGCGGGGGCCGCAGAGGGCGCGGGGGGGGGCGGGACGCGGCGGGAGCGGCGGAGCCGGGCTTGGAGCTGGAGCCGCCGCCACCACCGGTGCCGCTCCTCTCTCACGGCCGCTGCCCGGCCGAGCCGCGGGCTGCAACGGGCGGGCTTCGCGCTGGGGAGAGGGAGAAGAGGAGAGAGCAGCGTTGCGGCCCTGCCCGGACCCCGTTCGGCCCGGCCCGGATCTGAGGTACGCGCTCGGCGCCGTGAGGGTCCGCATTGCCCCAGCCCCGCCGGGCGCACCGCGGCCGCTGCCCCTCTGCGAGTGCGGCTCGGGGTATAGAGAGCTGTGGGAGGAGCGGGGGTGGGCTTCTGCTTCGTGCTTGTCAAGTTGAAACAGTGGTGCTTTAAAAAAATGTCCTCTTCTACAAATTTAAGTTTGAGCCTTGTTTGGGCATTTGGCTTTTAAGGGGAGTTAATTAACTGCCGCTGGAAGCATCAGAGGTGGCTGAGTTCCTTGGAGGGCTGCCTTAAAAGTAAAGTTCTTTCCTGGCAAGTTGAAATGCAGAGGAAGCACCTTTGCTTGGCAAAGTTTCATGCTTGAGATAACTACAAAGAGATTTCTTGCTTATTTGTTAAAAGGTATTGAGGTATTTGCCAAATTATGTGGGCTGTCAATTGCTTTGTATGTTGCTTTGTTTAGGCACCTCAAAAAAAATCTAATCCTGCTAGTGTAAATAAGTGAATGTGATTACATACTCATTTCTTCAGGCCTCTTTAAAGTCCAGCTGCAAGGTTTGCACTGTACTATTTGAGTTAAGCCAAGGCTTTATTTCAGAAGTCTTCAAAGTTTAAGTGGTTTGAATGCTCAATTGAAATATGAAGACTAAACCAGGGCTTTGGGAAACTGATCTGGTGTTAAATTTGCCAAATCAGTTTTTTTTTGTGCTATGGGAGTTTCTAATTAGTGATAACTCTTTTCTCCCTAAACTATATCCAAGTAGTTTTTCCTTAAGCTTTATCTGCAAGCTTGTGTTTTGGCCTACACATCTTCCAAGGTTGCATAAAGAAACTGTCAGGTGGACAATAAAGGTTTTGTGTTGACTCTGTAACTCTGACAACTTCGTTGGACAAAGTTTCTGCTTTGTTAGCCTGGAGTTGAAACAAAAAAAGTACCAACAGTTTATGTATCCTATTTCTTGATTTTCTTACTGTGTCATGCCTTTGCTCCTTCTTTTAAACATTGTAAGATAATGATGTACCTTAATCCATTTTTTTTTAATCTCTATTATCTTCCCAGATTTGTTCCCAAAAGGATGGTCCCTTTCAGTTTCCCTCTGTCCAAGTGTGCACTTTGGGACCCAGTCCCCATGGGCGATGTCATTGGTGCACACATCACCTATTACAGGTATTGACACCCTTTTTGGGCAAGCTAAAGGTTAAAACAAATTATGGATTGTGTGATGCACAGCCTCATTTTGTCTTTTGAGTCTGTTGTATGACAAGGCCCAAAGGAAAAGGAAGCAGTGTGTTTGTTATAAGCATATAGGGATTTTCACTGGGAAGATTTCAGTTTCCTTTCCTTTGTGTAACACAGTCCAGTGGCTTGAAGGTGCATCAGTTTAAAGTGACTTAAAATTTCTTTCCATTTTCTTCCCATATGGATAAGTGACACTTTTTTTAAAAAAGCACTAAAAAGACATTGTGATTTAAACTTGCTTATTGTCTTTTTTTAGAAACCCCAAAATATGTCTGGTGGAGAAAACCTTGAGGCTTGCCTTTCGCCATGCCAAGCAGAATGAAAAGAAATCATTTTCCTGTTTTTTGCTTGGCACCCTGGCAGTAGATGAAGGTAATTCTAAACATGAGGTAGACAGGCAGTACATTGGTTGGTTGAGTGAGCTGTAGTTAAGGAGCCTGAGTTGTTGCTCTTAGACTCTAACTTCATTTATTTATTTTGAAGATGGGGAAGGCGTAACGCTAACAGTAGATCGCTTTGATCCTGGCCGAGAAGTTGCTGGTGGATCAGGCAAAATTCCAACTGCATCCCTTCCTGGAGACTTTTTGATTCCATGTGCAATTAATGCCTGGGGACCTTGTTCAGATGATATAATAGTGCACAGTGTTGAAGATATCAGCCTGGCTTTCAAGGTAGGCAGCTCTTAGCAACTTTTGTGTCTCTTAAACAGTGAACTGTCTGCCAGGCAGGACACTGGACTATGCACAGAGCTTGATTTCCAGCACAGCAAGGTTATGACTGAACCAAGACTATGTAGTTAATTGTTGTTTGAGTGTCATTGAAAAGTGTATTGGAAACTGGTAAAATCAGTTAATCCTCACAGGTGTTTAAGGATCACAGTCTTTAATCTTGGATGAAAATCTTGCTGACTGACCAAAGTTTTTCAGCTGGTCTAACCAGCAAAACAAAAGCAATTGCAGCAGACTTACTTAAACAAGAGAAAACAGCTTTTTTGTGGTTTTTTTCCTCAAAACTGTCCTTAATCAGTTGCAGTGTTTGGGCAGTTGTTGCTGAAGTGTTGCTAGGCAAGTGACCCGCCCAAAACGTGTAGAGCCCTATGTAGGTTAGCAGCCATAGCTGAAATGTGTGCTCTGCTGTAATCTGTTAAATACACTTTCCATTCCTGTAGACTTTTCCCTGTAGTTGTTGCAGTGTGTGTTTTATAATGCAAATTAAGCCTGCTTCACATCTGAACTTTCTCATGATGATACATCCAGATGTTAAATTACATATTTCTTGAAAGAAAGTAGGAAAACTTTGACAAATCAGCTTGAGCCTTTTAGTTGTCTGCTATTATATTAATTTTTATATAATTAGATAGCCCCAGGTTTTCTAATACATCATAAAACAATGCTAAGGTGTGCATAGCTAATTTTGAAGTGTATTCTGCATTATTCATTACATTCAGTAGAGCAGTGAGCTATGGAGACCTGGGTTATGGCTTTTTGTATATTACCTACTGCAGTAGTAGCTGTGATGAATCATTTGAATTCCTAGTGTAATACATCTTGAATCATGGTAATCATAGAAAATAACTTAGTGTATTTAACTCTTTTTCTTACTTCTAGGGTCTGCAGCAGAGTCTGTGCAGTAAAGAATCTCTGGATCTTTCTAAACTGCTGACTGTTAGAGCTCACATTGTTTTCACAGAAAACCTGGATAATCTACACGTTAATTTTTACTGGGCTTCTCTTACTCTGGCCAATATTTTGGAATACACCCCTGTGAAGTCTGTCCCAATTATTCCAACAGCCCTAGCAAGAAATTTGACCAGTCCTATGAATATTGCACAAGTTCAAGGAACTTACAAATGTGGGTGAGTAAAGGGTGGTGCTAAAGCTGTCAAAGTTGCCTGTCAGTTTCTTCCCTTTCCTGAAGGAGGTGGGTAGGAGAGATCTCAGCTGTACTTTGCTTTTTAGTGAAATAACTGGCATAAAAATGACATGTCTTCGGCCTTGGAAATGTATTAAAAGTTATGAACAAGAAACAGGAAATGGGGTGGAGCAACAACATTAAGTTTGAGTAGGAGTTTGGTTGAGTAGGAGTTCTTGCTTTTGGCTTCAGTGAAAGGATCTTCCTACTGGGGCAGGAGAACACACCTCTAATTAACATAATAAATATAAACAGCTTCCAGCTTTTTAAACACCATCAGTGCTTGCCCTACAATGAAAAGCAGATGAATGCAAACCAAAGCTTTTTTTTTTGTTAACTCTGCTTCTGAGGTGGTATTGGGAAGTCATCATTCTGCCTGGTAACTAATTTAATAGGGTGAACTAAGGATAGATCAGGGAAATAGTGTGAAGCAGCTGAATGTCATTTTATTTGGACAGGGACTTTATGAATACCTCTCTGAAAGTTACTCTTCACATTTAAAATGACTTGTACTTGGGGATTTGTTATGAACACTAATTCTAGTATTCACTAAAATACTACAAATAGTACTATGTGAATTTTGTCCTTGATAACTCTTTGATGCACAGGGAATTGCTGAAAAGCTGGGGAGTTGCTGTTAAGTGTGTGGAGTAAGAGCAGTTTTGGTCTTTAATTTTTTTTCCCCTAAATTCCTTTTCTTACAGTATTTTCTAAACTTGTACTTATCTCTTCAGGATTTTTTTTTTTCTGAAAAACTGCCTTCCAAAATACTAAAACAACCCAACTTTTGCTTTCTTTCAGCTACCTTACTATGGACCAAACACGGAAATTGCTTTTACTGCTTGAGTCTGATCCCAAGGCTTATGCTCTGCCATTAGTTGGAGTGTAAGTATTTGTCCAGATTAATACATTGATTTGAGATGTATCTGAGGGATTACATAGCAAAAAATTTGGTAACAGAGCTGTCTCTAATTAGATTTTTTTCTTATTTCTAGTTGGCTGAGTGGAGTTACTCATATCTATAGTCCTCAAGTCTGGGCCTGTTGCTTGCGATATTTGTTCAGTTCTTCAATTCAAGAAAGGCAAGTCACTTTTATAGGAAAAACATAGAAGCTATTGGCTGCCTAGAAAAGTATTCCACAGAAATGCATGACTGCATGGGCTCTGCTGAAAGATATTTGAGGAAATTCTGTTATTTTTATGTTGTATAGAGGTAAAGCTGTCTGGTTTAAATGTTCTTTTTGGTTTTGGCTTCTGCACAAAAATTTTCTGTGACTGAAATGTTGGAAAGCTGAGCTGATATCTCAAAGTCAGAAGAGGGTGAACATTAATATCCTTAAGGTCACTGCATTTTAGTTTAAATAAGAAGCCACAAGCAGGAAACAGTAGTTTAAACAGTGGTGGGGTTTTGGTTTTGAGCTTTTCTTAGGGGTATTTTCTTTGAGATAAGTTTTCTTCCTGGTTGTGCCTGACCAACATATTGAAGCATATTGATTTGCAGCCTATTCTGTCCTGTTATGACTTCCTGTTAAATGTTCAGGTTTTTTAAGAGTGTTTGCGTTCTGGGGTATTTTTCATTGTAATGTTAGAGGTTAATCAATCCTCATTGTCTAGATCTTTTCACTTGTAACATTTGCTGAGTTCTGTTTGTATGGAGCTGGGAGAGAGTTTAGGTGTTCATAGTTTGAAACTGCACCTCAGGTAAATGAGACTGTAAAATATGCATAACCACTTCTGATTGACCACACTTATTTTAAATTATGAAATACAACCACGTTTGGTGAACAGATGTGTCTGCAATTACAAAATAGACTTCTTTCCCTTAACAACTGAAATATGTCCAAACACAGATAAGAGACCAATTAGATTATTAGGTAGGCAAGTTGGATGCTTGACTCTCATTAACTTCCACTGATGCCATCATGGAGGGGGATTAGGGAGATTTGATGAACCATGCAAACAGCATTAACCTCTGCAGGCTAACTGCTTAATCTGTGCTTCATACATTTTTAACTCTTTAAGTTGTAAGTAAACTTTAAAGTTGCATGAATGTGTTTTTCAAGCATCCTGTTTCTACTGCTTTTTCTCTTGTGTATATTATTTAATGAAAAAGCAAACAAATAAAAAACCTCACAAACAAGCATGTTACAAGTGCTATAAAAAGAAAAACTGTTCTGAAAGTAGTACTACCTTTTACTGGAAACACACATTGTTGTCATTATCCTTGAACTTGTGTTAAATGCTGATTTTTGTTACTCACTATTCTCAACTTATAGAAAAAAACTTCATTATAATTTTCCTAAAAAGAAATCTTTTTGCTAATGAATGTTTTTTGAATGTTTAGGGATAAGTGAGTCAGAAAGTGTCTTTATAATGCATCTTCAACTGAAAACTAAAAAGAAAATAAAACACAATATCATTCTTACAGATATTTTCTTCTCTGTTGTGTTTGAACTCTTCCAGGAATACATTTAAAGTACTAAGTGATCGTAAAGGTTTGAAATACAAAGGGCATGGATTATTCCCATTTCTCTACTTTTCTTTGATTCTTGCATGTGTCTACAGTCATAAATCCATCTGCTAACTATCTATAGCTAAGCACCATTCAAAATGCTGTGATTCACCAGTTTGCTAAACTGTGTGAGAAATTTGCTCACTGTATTGAAAATCTAAGCACCCTTATCATGTTTAAGTTACTTAAAGATGTGCTTTTCTTTTATTTTAGGGTTTTTTCAGAATCTGGGAGTTTTCTTATTGTGCTTTATTCATTGACACACAAGGAACCAGAGTTTTATGAGTGTGTTCCATGCAGTGGGCAGACTGAGCTGGGGTTTCAGATCCTAACTTGCCAGGAAACAGTTCATCTCTTCAAAGTAAGTGTCTTGCTTTCCTCCTGCATCATGATACTTCAAAATTTGCCTTAAAGGAGTCATTATGATGTGACCCAAATGGATCTGCAGTGTTTGAAAATGGTATAGCTCTATAAAGCTGCTTTTTTCCTAGGGATTACTGTAAATTCAGTTTGTCCCTCAAATTGAGAAATTACTTCCAAAGTCAGCACTGCTCACTCTTCTAACAGCATTAAGCATCTGTCTTTTAAGTATACCGTGCTGTGTTGTACTTGGTTAGTGTTCCTTCCTGCTGGTGACCTTCTGACCTTGTGAGCAGAGACTCAGACTTCCTGCAGCATTTGTTACTCTGGTGTGCTGTGTTCACCTTGGCCACATCTAACAGCTGCTCTGGGTGATGCTTGCTGGACAGCAAAGCTGAGTGTTGTGCTTTGCTTGAAGTTGAATGCAAAAAGGGATTCAGAGGTTACCAATTTAATTACGTTTTTATTAATGGCAAATTTTATCTTTTGCAAAGTAACTATCTGAAAGATCTTGATAATAGAAGTCTGGGAGATGGCTAGTAAGGTTTGAAGAAGTTCTAGGAAATCTCAGTTCCTTATGTGTTTTCCTAGGCTTGTGCAGAACCTGAGGTTGAGCTGTTAATTTGCTCAGTAAGTGCTGCTATGCTCTGTCAGAGAAGCAGTGAGTGTAATGTGTGTGCTATGCTGTATACTCAGTTCCCTTCCCAACTGAATTTCCTTGTCAGGGCCGCCTTCTCCCTTAGCCTAGGAACAGCTTAGCTTTCTGAAGATGACAGATCTCTCCACAGAAGTTCACTTCTGTTGTCTCCAGGAGTTGTCCAGCTGTGGTGTGTGAAACAGTACAGGAACGTTTGCTGTTTCCTGTAGTGGTGGCAGCCCTGGAGGAGTATCTGAGCAGTTACGGTGAGGAAGCATCTGCTCATGACTATAATTAGCCCAACTACTTTACAGAGTAGCAGGGGAACAGTGTTAAACAGGAAGGGAAGTTGCCTGCTTCCTTGTAGTGCTGAAAAATTTGAAAGTAGGGGACAAGCAGCAAATAATCATATAAATGTCCTTAAAGCTGTTTCTTTGAGAGTAGTACCTCAGTGATTGAAAGTTGGAGGGTTTTGTGCTTCACAACTATGGAACACTTCATTCCAGAATGTTGAACCGTCAGACAAGAGCCCTATCCAGTTTGAGTTGAGTGGAGAAAACCAAAATGCAGAAACTGAGTTCTTCAGCAGAATTTGCAAGAAACTTCCAATCAAAAGGTAAATCTGAGATGCCATTTATGTGCAAAAATGAAATATTTATTGGATGAGGGTTTTGATCTGTTCTGTGCTATGTGTCAGTTGAGCTGTGCATACATTCTCTTGCATTAAAATCTGTGTATGTGCTTTTATTTATTCCTAGAGTTAATATTTTTCAAGTAAGGTGGTCAATCTGTCTGCATTCCAAAAAAACCTGCTTGGTACTGGTGTTTTTAATTTATACAGTGGATGTTTCTAAAAAGGCTTCCTCACTGATGAGGCTCAGTTCACTGTATTAAGCTTTAAGTGAGCTCTGTCCTTTGAAGCAAATCTCTAATTGAAATCTACTAAATTTGAAAAAATTCCTTTTTTTCTTCCCACTTTTCAGAGCTCCAAGACCTGGATAGGTTGAAACGTAGTGATTTTTAAGAACCTGGTTTATCCATCAAATTTTTATCTATGACTAGAAGATGGCCTTTATTTTCCTTCAAACAATGTTACAATCTTTACTGTAGCACCTCCTATCTTTTTATTATATATTAGTGCTTTGCTGTCAGAATGTCACTTAAATGATGTGTTTGTGTGATGCTGTGGGGAGGGAGGGTTTGTATCTTCTTTCCCAAAAGCAGCTTTTCTATTTTCATTGTTTCACCTTAGAACTGTTTGCTGGGTTAACTCCCCAGCTAACCAGGGAGCAGATGGATAGCAGCTGCTTCTTAGAAAAATGATTCACTGTAGATGGCACATTGAAAAATGTGAAGTTTCATGTTACTGCTGCCAAATCTGACAAGCAAACATTTTTACTCTGATTTATTTTGATTTCAGTCCTCCCCAGGGCTCTTCACCCAGCAAGTTGTCAGCAAGTGATCACGACTCTGGTGTGGAAGATGAGGATTTATCCCCCAGACCAATTCCAAGTCCTCACCCAGTGAGTCAACAGGTAACTAAATAATTATTTGCTCTGGGTATCTCAGATGTGACAGAGCAGCAAAACTCATTGTAAGGGAACTGGAGAGTGTAAAGCTTCTCTCTCTCAAAGTCCTGGCAAGGGAAAACAGAATTGAAGAAATTAACAGTGAGTCCCACTCCTGTAGTTAATCTGCCGTTTTTCCAGGATTTTAGACACTTTAAATTCCTTTACATGCTGTGATTTGGGAACAGAGAGAGTAATTTCTGTTTTGGGAATCTCACTGCTGTTGAATGGAGGCGCTGTAGTGTCTGAGATAGAGACAGCCAGCTCTTGTGTTCTTTTTATTTCATTTGCCCAAAAGATCTGCTCTGTCCTTTTTTCACTGAAATGTGTACAAATACAATAAATACCAGCCCTTGTACAGCATAGGTCTAGAATGATGTGATAATTGTGTATAAAATATGTTCTATTGCAGCTGTCTCCTGGATCTAAGAATTGTAAGAGGGGACACAGAGTCCATCTCTAGAAGGGAAATATCCATATTCTGAAATGTACTCCCAAATGACATGGAGCATTCATTTGGCAGACATGGCTGTTACACTATATGAAAGCAATTTTCTCTTATGAATGATCCTAGAGATCTTGCTGCTTTTTCTGGATTCTCCAGTCTTTTAGGAATATGTTTAACATGTGGTTGGTTTGAAAGCTGATGATCATCATATATTGATTTTAAATGAAAATATTTTCTTTGAGGAAATTCTGCATTCAAAGAGCAGACAATGTTTTTAAATTATCATACATGTGTATAATTGTCCCTTCAGGTTACCAGAATTTTTCCTGCAGTGCCGGAGCTGTCACTTATTTTGGATGGGAGTTTCATAGAATCAGGACAATCATCTAAGCCTGTGGTGACCTCAGGTGCTAAAAGTCTGCCCACAGTGCCAAATCAGCCTATTAAAAAGAAGTGTTGCATGAGATCTACGTGTCACCCCGGCCAGCACTCTGAAGACAGGCAGAACTTTCCTGCTAATATGGGAGATCCCACTTTGAGACGATTACCAAATCCTATAAACCAGAAAATTACAGCTTCAATGCCTTGTAGAGGAAATCAAGCTCTACTACAGCAGCAGGTGCAGTGTAAGAAGCCTTCCCCTCAATCAAGAAAAAGTTCAGGATCATCTTCTCCTTCAACCCCTTGTAGTGGGCCTTCCCCAGATACATCTGTGCACCACCCCAGAAAGCCATTGGAAAAACTTGTATTAAATCCTGAGGGTGTCACACCTCAGGGAGAGCCTCTGCTTAGGAGAACATCAATACCTGGTTCCAAGCAGCTTCCTGCTGTTACACAGCCAGTCCTCCACAACTCTGCTTTGTCACCACAGAGCTGCAGACAACCACCAGATCTGCAGGTGCCAGTTCAAGTGCCACCTTCCTGTCCAGCATGCAGCTGTCAGTGTCCTGCTTCTCTCCAGTACAATCCCATAAACCCATGGCAAGGAGTTGGTAAAATGAGTCCCAAACACGGAGCAGAAATCCAATCGGAGATGGCTCAGCAAAATCCTTGTGCAGCGTTCCATCAAAATATCATTTGCCCAAACGTTTGCTGTAACCCAGGATATGCCACGAGCAGCCCTATAAATGTGAGATATCCTGGGAAAACAGGGAGCTGTTCTCTTGACAGTGGCTTATCACCTGGAATAAGGATGGCATCAAGTGCGAGCCCCTCGAGTGTGCAGTGCTGTGCAGCCCACTCCCCATGCCTGCACACGCCTGCTCCTGCAGCAGCATCAGATAATGGCATGATGGGATTATCTCCAGATGCATACCGGCTCCTTACTGAGCAGGACAGACAACTCAAATTACTGCAAGCTCAGGTTTGTGGAAATGTCAGCTTTTTCCTCTGCCCTCTTAGTGATTATGCTTTGATAGTTCCCCTGCTAAAGGAATTAAATTAACTGTTGTCTATCCGTGTTGGAACGAGGGAGCCTGTCATATACCAGCTGCAGTCTGGGCATGGAGAGGGGGCTTCATTAGCTCTACCAATTGGTGTCCCTTTAAAAATTATTTGGCTTATATCTAATTAAATTTTGCATTTATTTTTGAGCTATTTCCATAACATGAAGGTTTCTTTTTAGTAGACTGTAATGCAAACTGATACACTTTCCGTATAAATACTTTTCTACTTACATGTAAAAAAAAAAGTATGGCATAGGCTATAGGCTTTGGAATTATTGTTAAGTAATGAAGCACAGAATGTTCTCATGTGTTGCTTTTTCCACCTTCGAGTCTGCAGCTCCCTGAGCTGCTGCTTTGAAAACTTAAGTTGTCTGCATCAATTCCTGGTTCATCAGGTCTTTTCTGTGCTAGTAAACTGGACTTTGGGGGTCTTGCTGTGCTCTGTTGCCTCACCAGGTTAAGTTTCTTCAAAATACCAATCCATTGATCAACCTTCTGGCCCTGTATTTTGCAGGATATGATTTGGGGCTGAAGAGATGGAGTTTAAATTTTGCTGCTGGTGATGAACAATACAAACAGAAAAGTTTGCAGTACTTGAACTAGAAAATGACAGCTGGAATTTGTTTTTGGTATAGTTCCTGTATGTAAAGTCAAGCTCCCAAAGCATGGGTCGTGCATGAGGGAAACCCCTCCTTACTGCAGCCTTCACTGTTACTGTATTTCTCCCTGGAGCTGCAAGCTAATTGGTGAACAGGGTGGATGAAAATCCTAGAGAGAAGATTGCCTGGCAACCTTAATTTTATCATTTAATTGCTTAGCTTTGTAATTAATACAAAGTTGGTGTAGGGACAGTTGGCATATAAATGCTTGGCTGGTAAGTCGGTTAATAGGCTTTGTGTGTGAATGAAAGGGAAGGAATACTTCCAGCAAGTGTGGTGCAAACAGGCTTTACCCAACTCGTCTTGGTGCTGCCTCTGCCAATGTGCTTAATGATCTTCTTTGCTAGCTCTGCCAACATCAAAATTGGTATTTTGATTTATGCTGTGTGCACTGCTGAGAACTGGAAGGTGTTCAGACTGCTGTGGCAGCGCAGCCTGTATTTGAATCCAGATCTTAGCAGAGCCTAATTAATTCACTTTTTCCTGTTATAGCTGGTATTTTATTGTGCAGATCCTAACTTTGTGACGACTGTTACAGATCCAACGCTTGCTGGAAGCTCAGGCTCGCCAGGAGGGTTCCTCGGAGGCGGCAGCAGCCCGGGCAGTGCAGGCGGAGAAGCCAGGGGAGCTTGTTTCCATGGAGACACAGACCTCACCGCGATGGCAGCAGAGGAGAAGCGTGAGCGTTGCCGTGAGCACAGGTAACGCTTCGTTCCTTTAAAACAGACCGGCACCGCTTTTTTCTGGACGTTTCTGTGGTTTGTTTGGGCAGGGAGGAAATGTTTTGGAGAAATGCTGAAGCTGTGCAAACGTGCCCCTAGATCCGAAAAACACCTAAGTTGTTGAGGTGTTATTTGTAAGTTTAGGCTGGAGTTACTTTCTCTTTGATTGCCATCACTGAAAGTGTTATTTTTCCAATAGCTTTAGGAAAGGTGTCTTGTTGAAATGTAACTACACATCTTTTTTTATTTAATACACTGTTTTGGAAAGTAATAGCTTCTATGCCATATAGTCTTCCAATAAATATATTATTGATGTTGTTTGTAAACCATGCATGAAGAGGAGATTGTATTTGTATTTGCTTTAGTTTAGGAGAGTTATGCAGCTGTATCTGGACAGCTGCATATTAACATATTGGTTCCTGTTAAATCCATGGAAATGTTGTGCTTAGTCTGGAGGAAACTTTGAAACAGGCTCAAGGTCAATGCACTAAAATTATTTAACACAACCATTTCTTTTCATCAAGTATACTTTGGAAGAAACTAGGACTTGAATGATGTTTTGGCAACTTTCAGCTGATTTTAACTGTAAATCACTTTTAAAATAGTGAGAGAAACATGAATGGGAGAAAATTATTCCTCTGGCCATAGGAATCCAAAGGGTCTCAGAAGAAAGTAATGACTCTTCCTAAATAGTTACATCTCCAATTTTGTCCTAGGTGCTAGTTTATTTTGGAATACAACCTCAGAAAAACAAGGCAACTCCATACCACAAGGGAAAAAAGAAGATGGAGAGATTTCTAAGGAGGACATCAACATTTCAATTAATGCTGAACAAGATGCAAGTAATACAAGTATTGCTTCGTCCTTAAGGGTGGTTGACATGCCCAGCTTTGTAGAGAGTATTCACCTTGTGGAAGAAGGAGCTCATCAGAGCACTCCCCAGTAAGTAACAGAAACACCCTGTGCTCACATAATGTGCTGAACTGCCTTATGTAAGTTATTACTTCGGTAATATTTTTTCCTTCAGGAGTTATAAATAGTCTGACCTCAGCTGTTGTGTGCGCTCCCTTCTTTATTTTTTAATTATGCTTGGAATTGTACAGCTCACCAAAAGACATCTGCCTTTAGAGTCTGCATTTATCAGTCATGCAGGTTTTAGCTACCTGTCAGCAGCAGCTGATGGCAAAAGCCTTTAACTTACAAAAGCATGCACTGTACTGGCAACATTCCTTTTCTTACCTTAAATCCTGACTGAAAAAGGGGATGCTGCTATACTCAGTTGTTTTCCTACAGTGGCTTTTCCTTGTGAGCATTCAGAACTCTTCCAGTTCTGAAGGGCTTGGGATGAGGTGTTTGTGATCATGTGGCTGTTCCCTGAATTTCTCTTTATTTTATGCCTGATTAGTTTGTGTGTGGTGCGTGCAGATACTGACTTCACTGCTGTTAATTTAATTATTTTTAAGCTCAGTTGCTTTATAGTGCAGTGACTAATCTCAGACTAATTTGGGAAGTGGTTTTAAAAATATTTTTAATTATCTATATGGATGCTATTTCTACGTAGGGATAGCTCAACAATTTAGCACTTTAGTGATCTAATATTGCCTGAGTCTAAAAAGCCTAAGGAGGGGGAATGCCCTTCCAGTTAAATTAGGTTCCTAAAATACTCATATTGGGAAAAATGATGGTAATTAAGCTGTAACTTAACTATTTGTAGTCCTTGATTAATGTGCTGTCTGCAAACATATACTGCTACCAGAAATGTTGTGGATTCAGATCAATCTTATGAACACTGTATTTTAGGACAATGCCATCTTAAGGTTCTCTTCAACTTGGATTCATAAACCAGTAAAATAGCTGTAAAGTATCTTGTTGTGAGAATGTAGAGCATCACCCAGATTTCTTTGAGGAGGAGGGGAACATTTTTAGGAATGATGAATAATTGCTAGTGTAACAGTAGCTGATAACCTACATTGACTATCTGGTATGTCACGTGGTTTAAATCTTATCACTTTCAACACAGGCAATTGATCAGTTGAGTTCTGAAATTCCCTTATCTTACACTTGTCTCCTCAGGAGGAACAGGAAGGGGGAGGAGGCTTGCTTGGGAATCTTCTTGGGATGATAGTAGTACTGATATGTCTGGTCTCCAAAGGCTTATGCAATGCACACACCAATGAGGGGAATGCAGAGCATTGTGTTGTAACTCATTCAGTGTTTAGCCTTTATAGCTCCTCTTTCACATCTCTTATTGAAAAATATTTCAGCTAGCTGTTTGTTCTCAGTTTGTGATACTCAGTGTGCATGTGTGTACTTGTAACTGCCACAGGAATCCCATGGGAAGTTATGTACCTTGGTAAAAGCAGCTTTTTTAATAAGTCATGTGTCAGAGCATGCAGAAAAAACTTGCTCCTAAAGGCTTATAAGTGATATGCTGAAAACCTAAATTCCGAATTGTTAATAACTTTCCTTTCATCTGGTTTAAGTCATAGTGTGTCACTGAGTTTTGCCTAGTCCAGAGATGCCATTGCCACTTTCAAATCATCTTTTGGAAAACTAGTTGGGCTGTTGTAGTTGCACACTTGGAGGTCTATTTCCTCAGTCCTCGAATGACTTTGGAGACTTTTGACTGCAGAAAGGAGCAAAGCCTTGAGCAGCAGGCAAAGCCAAAACCCCTTAGGATCTGTTTGTAGTACTTGATTGTTCTCCTCCTCTGATGTTCATGAGCAAATAAAGTGCATATAGTGTTAATGATGTTTATGCTGTTGCAAGGAAGTATGTAGCTATCTTGGTGTTCTCTTCCAGAACTGGAAACGTTTCCCAGGCACTTGTTCGTGGTTCATCCTTGGAAGAAAGTGCCAGTGTGTCTTTACAGAAAGAGCCATCGGAGGGAGCCAGGAGCCAAGTGGTGGTAACAAGTGAGCAGAGCTCGGAGCCACCCACCTCGCTGCTGCCTCAGCAGCCCTCAGAGGAGCTAAAGCTTTACCAGGACTTACTGGTAACTCATGCATATTTTATATTCTGCACTGAATGCAACACTCAGAACAGCACCCTGCTGAACTTGTGATGTGGTATTGGCGTGAATGAAAGCTGCTTGTGGTTTTCAAATTCACATTGTGCTCTACAGAAAACTCCGAGTTTGTGGTTCTTCAATTTTTAAAAGTGTTTGTGGTTATTTTGTACTTCTCTTTCATGCATACACGGAGTAATTTCTATTATATAATAAATAATAATTTTTTAATTCAAGGACATCAGCTGATAACTTCCCAAATTAGTGGCCTTCAAAATAACACAGCATTTTACCTTCAAGTCCCTTAAAGGGCAGATATTTTCATCTTGAAGAATATCAGTATGTGATGTGTTTAAATTCAGAACAGACCCTTATAGAAAGCTTGAAGTGTAAGATGTTCCAGTGTTTGGCTACACTGCTGTGAGTTTAAGTGATTGCATCTGAATTTGCCTTCTTTGTCAGAATAAGCTATTAATCCATCAAGTTGTATTTGAAGTTGTGTAAGAGTAAGTGAGGATTTTGGTATTTGACAGTCCCTGTATGTCATTATGTTTTTGCCATGTGCTCCCTTTTTCTGTAGGGCCAAGTAAAGCACCTCTTAAAGACCTCAGAAGAGCAAGATCACTTGCCTTTAAAACCAGGATTTGTTGTTGATGATGGTCCTAAGTATCAGAATATTGATGATACAGCAGAAGTGGCTTCAGAGACTGACACAGGAGGGGTGGACAAAGAGAGTGTCATTAGTGCCACACTCAAACAGCTGAGGAGTCTTGGAGTGACAGTGGACTCACCTGGCAGAATGAAGGAAAATACACACAAGGTGGAGAATGCCAGGTAAAATGCTGATGGTTTTGAGTAGTAATGTGCAGATCCAACTGAAAATGAAGATTTGGCTTAATGAGTCAGGAGAAGACTCTGTTCACTGCCACTAGGATTTGGGTGCTTGATCTACACTTCCTCCAAAATTGCTGGCTCATGCTATGGGCGTTTCAGATTGGTTTAGGAACTCTGCTAGAAAAACTCAGAATATTTAAATAGAACACAAGTAGCTCTTGCTGTTAGAGCATCTGGTGATTCTTAAAGGGTTGTGCAGGCAATTCCCTAGAATAACAAGGAAGCTATGGGCAATTCTTTGGTCTGTGTCCAAGTATTCCAGAGCAACTCTGCACTCAGGAGACTGAACATTAAGCAGCTGTGTATTTTGTCATTGCTTCTTAACCTTTGTCTTGCACTTTACCAGTACATGTGAGATTGTTATTGTGGCTTTGGTATCTAATCAAAACCGATTCTGTCCTAATTGCTTGTTATTGTGGGTTCTGTGCCTTGAGCAGAGAAAGTGGTGGAGAGGGAAACAACAGCCTTGTTGAAAGAGAGGAAGGAACAGAGAAGTAACTCCTGAAGGAGGGTTTTTAGGCACAGGAATTTACTTGCATAGCTGCGTAGGCATAGGCTGACTGCCTGGTACAGCTTCACTTTCATCCTTATTGTCTTCTTAGTCCTAGTGTGTAGCTGTTATGTAAACAAAAAATCTAACCACCTCCTAATTAATCTTCTCTTCAGCCATGTGTCAAAAGCTGTTCTCAATCATACAGTTTCTAACCTCTTTTCTCTCCTTTTCACTTGTATTTTATTGGGTGATTTTGTGGAATTTCTGGGTTGCCTTCCTGGCTGGAGTCTGTCAGTGTTCTTTTAACGTCAATAACGTGCTAACATGTGAACCCGTAGGGCACAACTGGAACTCTCGGGGTTTTTTTCTTCAAACTTGGGGGAGTGGGGTGGAGTTCTTCCTTCTGCCACTTTCAAGATTGATAAACAATTCTGAGAAAAGGTCTACAGCTCAGTAGAGAAGGAAACAACAGTGCAGCTCCATAGCATAATAAGTGGTTGTTATTGCTAAGCCAGTTTATTCTCCCTGGGCAAACTTCAGAATTTGTGCTCAGTGAAATAGGAAGCCTCTTAATTCTTAATATGAGGAGCTTGGGTTTATGAACTCATATATGATGTGTGAACTAAATGCAGTGGTTTACAACCATTACTGGTGTACCAGAGCTTGTTCCTTCAGTCTTTAAACACCTGATTATATATATACAAGCAATTGCTCCACCAGGCAACAGAACAAATGAACATTCCTCATTTGAAGATACTTCAAAAACCAGAACCTTGTAGGCTTCTGGAAACAGATGCTATGTCGGAGTTTCTGTAAAAATCCTGGCATTACCATGCATTGGGAAAGATGTTCTTGGTCTCAGTCTTTTGGCTTGTATTTCTAGCTATAAAATTTGGGCTGAATGGTAGAATTTAGAGTTGTAGGATCAGACACCCATAACATCACATTTGCTGGTGAGAAAAGACCAAGAGTTCAAACATGCTTTAAAACCAAAACCAGCACTGTAACCTGCTAGAGATGGGTGGTTCTTCATATGAGTGTACTGTGTCTTGAAGGAGAAGGGAATATCATCCATCTTCTGACAGTGTTTGGGTACTATGGGGGTGAGTAGCTGGTTTTCATTATGTGCTGATAGTATAATCTCAGCCCAGATGGGGCTGTGTTCAGAAGAAAGGAGAAATCAGTACAGCGAGCAAAATTGTGAAATTGATGCTTTTTCTCTATCACTAAGGTAACTTTTTGATGCTTTATTTCAGCATCTTGGCATGCATAAGTCCTGAAGCAGTGGTGCCTGGATTAAATTCCATGTTACTTGCCAATGTCAGCATGTGTCCCAACGTTGTTGATCTGAGCATGGAAGCAAACGCCATCGCCCTGAAATACCTCAGTGAAAATCAGCTATCCCGACTGTCTCTCAGTCGCTCAGGCCAAAATCCTCCCACAGATTTCTCCTTCCAAGACATCTTGCAAACAAATACGGACAAGAGCATGGTGGGTCTGAGTTTAATTTCACCCAACAACATGTCCTTTGCAACCAAGAAGTACATGAAGCGATATGGGCTGATACAGGGCAGTGACAGCAGTGAAGATGAAGAGGAACTGCAGGCTCAAGATGGCAATTTTGGCACTGTCAAAAGCAAAAGCATGCCAGACAAAAACTCTGCCCCTGCATTGGACAGCTTCAGCCACCAGACTGAATTACCCAAAAGAATGGATGGAAGACTTCCCATTCACCTAAAAAGTCCCAGCAAAGAGTTGGCTACTAATGCTTCTCCACCAGAATTAAACAGCCCTGTGTTAAGAAACATTACAAATGAAATTTTTCCTCCCAGAACAGATCAAGCAGATGAAAACTCACTTCAGTTCCTAAAGGATTTAAAATCAAAAACCAGATTGTTACCTGGGAGAGTTGAATTCACTGAACAACCCCTCAGGAAAGATGAAGGAGATACTCAGGCCTTTCGTGGAAATCTGCACACGCCAACTCTTGAAATGTTAAACCAGTCAAACAGCATCAACTCTGTTGGCACCATTCTTGATGTCAAACAACTCAGGCAATTACCAAAGCTGTTCTGAACATCCCTTGAGATGGCTGCAGCCACTGCTTCAAATCAGAGGGACCTCTCTGTAAAAGAGTACAGGAAACCACGGATTGAGCTCTCTTTGAAGAGGCTACTCTGTTGTAGCAATGTACAACTTGCAGAACTGAGTTTTCAGCCAGCTCAGGGACAGCCACCTCAAAGTGCCTGGCTGAGGCAGTGCTGATCAGTATAGACATATGTGTGCACTTTTGTTTACAGTTAGGTGTGATTTTTTTAAAGCATATTGAAGGTGAATGAACCTGAGCCCAATATGTACTTTTAATATAATTTTAACAGTGGTGATTACTTAAGTGTTTTTCTTTTATTGACTTTTTAAAAACAGACTTTTCCATGTTTGTGCCAACTGTGAGCCACTGATAATGTGGCAGAGCAGGGGTAACAGAGCTAAAGCACTAATTTTTAGAAGTTGGATGAAATGGTTGAATTCCTGTTTGTGGGTTGTGTCTGTGGGGCAGGGAAATGTAACTTTGGCTTTACTTTGCATAAAATTATTTCTAATTTGGCCAAAATGGCACATGTAACTCTCTGTATCATGAAATCTTTGAAGGGAACAGGGGAAAGCTGGCACTTTTAAGACTTGTAATTTTTTTTCACCTCTATGTTTTCTATTTATTTAAAATTGCATACTGCTGATAAAGGTCAAAGGTTTCATTAAAAAAAAATTAATCTTCACTTGACTAATGCTGCCTTTATTTAAGACACATGTGGCTTCCCTGTCATTGTTAAAATGGTTAACCTGAAGTTCACTGGTTCACCTGCTGCTGAACTCATCAGGAGTTTGATACTGGGTGGTGGGGTAAGCAGAAATAATTACTTTGTTCTGAATGAACACATAAATATTCTGTCACCAAGCACTCCAGTCTATTAATGAAGCAGCACTTTTCCATAACCTTGTGATGATAATATTGCACAAGGTGAAGAATTGGCTGGAAGTGGTGATTCATTCCCATTCCCACCATTCCTGGTGGGAGGACATGGGATTCCTGGTGGAGCCATGTGTTTTCTCACTGGCCTTTTAGGTGCATCAGCATTCTCTCACAGGCTTTGGAACAAACTTTCTTTTAGTGATGGCATTGTCTCAACAGCAGTTCAGCCTGGTGCTGACCTTGCCTTTCCTGTTCTGAGTATTAAACCAGAGATTAAAACACCCTGTACTGAAATCCTGGGCCTTTCCTAGTCACATCCTAAGGACTGCAGTGTTCTTGGTATGTTTGAGTGGGCACTAATTGCTAATTAATTTATTACAGAATTGGGCTGAGATAAACCATGTGCTGTTTTGAAGCCAGTACAGAAAGAGGAAGGCAGCAGCTCCTTTTAAGCCAGAATTTCTCCTCTCACGCAGCCTCTTCCATCAACAAGGATATTTGCTTCCTTTCAGGAAAGGTGCCACTTTACTGTGCTGAAAAATAAAACCTTTCTCAGTCCCTGAATCTCCCCTGGATCAGGCATAAGCTTATTATCTGCCAGCACCTTTTCTGCTGAATCAGTCAAAAAATAGTTAATGTTTTTGAACATTCCAGTGAGATGAATGAGGCAATTCATACCTCTGAGCTATTGTTGCAGGGTTTTGTTCTTTGTTTCCTATTGTAAAATGTCTGGAAACACAGGAAGATGACAGCTGTATTGGTTAATATTTTAAAGACTTTCTTCAAATGCTCAAGGGCTAGGAACAATTTGAAAACAAAAGCCAAACTACTTGCACACAGCTCAGGACAAGGGTGTGGTGTTATAATAAGTTACACAAAGCATGTAATCCTGGACAGCAACCTCCAAGCAAGCAAAATGTTCATTTACTGGACCAAAACAACAAAAAACACCCTTCCCTTTAAGCAGCATTTTCCTTTAATAGTGTGATGCTGAGTAATTTCAAGATGTCTGGATTTTTTTTTTTTTTCCTGAAGCATCCACTGCAATTTGAGGTAAAAAAAAAAAACCCACGTTAAGCCAGGTCTGGCTTTGTTAACCGAGCACCGAGGCCCAAGCTCTACAGCTGGCTTGTGAGGTGATGGCATGGCTAATGGGGCAACGTTAAGGCTTTATTGATTTGGTTTTGGTTTGTTTTTCTTCTATTGTTTCTAGCTATTCTTTATTATAATTAAGGGAAGATACTTATAAAAGGTGCTGGGCTTGCTCAGAGCATCACTGACTGCTTTACCTAGGATCATTTTGGTGCTCCCACCCTGACTGAAGGGTTCGATCCCTCTTCAGTAAAGTAAAAACGCGTGCCGGCGGCGGGTTGAGCGCGGCCCCGGCTCCCACCGCAGCGGGCACAGGCACGGCTGGGAATGGCCCCGCAGCAGCCCTGGGTGCTCAGAAGATGCTCGGCTTCCTAATCTCCCCCGCCCAGCCCCGGCTGTTCTATCTTTAACGCTTCCTGTTGGTGAGAGGAGCCGGCTCGAAAATGGTCGTGTTTCCTGGCGGGAGGCACGGCGGGCTCTCCGGCGCGTCGTGACCGCCCCTGCCCCGCCGCCCCACGCACGCCGCCGGCATCGTGCGGGCTCCTGCCGCCCGGGACACGGCCCCGGCCGCGGGGGGAGCGCCCGGGCCTTGTGGAAACCTCTCCCACGGCCGCGTCCAGAGCGGGAGGCAGAGGGGAAGGAGTGAAAGGAAGAATAACAGCTCCGGCATTTCCCCCTGCGGAGGGCGCGCAGGTGGCGGGGAGACAATAGCGACCCCCGCACCCCGACGCCGCCGCCGGCCCCCGCTCCACGGCAGGTGCGGCCGGGCCTCGCCGCCGCTTGTCCCCGGGCCCCGCGTACGGCCCAAGCCCCGCACGGGGAACCGGGGGTGTCCCGGGAGGGGCTCAGCCCGGGCCCCTTCCCTGCCGCCCCGCGCCGGCCGTGATTTCGTTGATTTTCGGGTTTCCGCGCCGGCCGCTCCCCGAGCTGTCCAAACCCACTCCCCGCCGCTGCCTTTAGGGCCGCACTACCCGTGGGTGCCCCGAGGAGCGGATCTGGGACCCTCCAGCGATTTCTGCCTTCCCCCTTTCCATGCCGGATCTGGGACCCTCCAGCGACTCCTGCCTTCCCCCTTTCTATGCCGGGAGCCTCTGGCATTTCGGGGAGGTATTTCACGCCTCCCGTCGCTTTGCGGTCGCCGCGCAGGGCACCGCGACCCCCGCACCGCCAGCTCCGTCCCCAAGAGCCGCTCCGGGGGCACGGGGCTCTGGCCAGGCCGGGGGTCCCTGCCCGGGCCCCGACGGGGCGCGCAGCCCGGCCCCAGCCCCGCTGGCTGTCCCGCAGTGCTGCGGGGCGAGCCAGGGCCCTTTTCTCGCTTCCCCAAGCCCCTCTCCTCCAGGGTCCCCCGCTAACGTCCCAAATTTCTCGAGGGGCCGGCTCGGTAGCCGCTCCACTCAGGGTCCCCAGCATCCCCCAGCTCGGGAGGGATGCTCGGCCTCCTCCCATCCCAGAACGGGAGACGAGACAGGGAGCTCGACCCAATCCAGCCCTTCAGCAAAAATACACAGTGCTGGGGGGGAAGGTTGGGGATTGGGGCCGGTTTTCTCCAAAACATCTCATTTCGATGTGCTTTATTTACCTCCTCTTGTCCCAAAGCAGCCCACACCCTTTCCCCCTCTCTCAACATCTCTAACCATTTATTTTGGCTCATTAAATTTAATTAAGAACGGAGTAGGTGTTCCATATTTAATAATAATAATTTTTAAAAAAAATTAAAAAAAAAAAAACAACAACCAGGGGCATAATAACCTCCAAGAGGACTAAAATAAAGAATCGCTATTCAGATGCGGGCAGCCACAGTGCAATTTTTTATTACTTTTTTTTTTTTTTTTTTTTTTAGTGTCTTTTTAAGAGCATCTAAGCACACACACATAAAAAGCTAGAAGGCATGCATTCCGGAGTTATTCCTATGCATATCCCTGCAATAATTTTCCGCTTTCCTTCGATAAAATTGCCAAATAATAATGAATCATTTCATAAATAATGGGTTTAGAAGCTTATCAGGGCAGGCGGGCCACTGCTGGGGTTTTATCTCTCTCGGCCACATTGCAGTAGTGTTCCGCTCTCCATACTAAATAGGAAACTGGACGTGATGTGGAATTAGAGCCTACCCAGCTGAAGCCACCCAACACTTACTACAAATATAGCCGCGATGCGTAGGCCACAAAATGGCTCCACTCACTTTTCCCAATGAAAAGCAAATGGTGAGTAAAGAGGAATCGGCTCTGCAGGAGTCTGGGCGCTGGGGGCGGCGGGATGTGGTTTTGGGGGGCTTCGGAGGGCAGCGAGGGAGCTTTTGGGGTCTTCTGCCCCACACGAGAGGCGAGAAGAACACAAAATCTTTTTCGCGGTTGGGTTTTAATCTTTTTATTCTTTGATGCGGGGTCGGTGAGGAGGAGAATACACTTTCCCCTTTGAAATGGTGGGGTGCGGCACCCCCACGGCCCCGGGGCCCTCGGGCTGCGGCAGCGAGGCGGCGGCTGGGACGGGCTGGGGGGGCGCTGGGGGCGAAGCCCGGCTCCCCCAGCCTCTCCCCAGGGACAGACAGACACCGGGACACGGCCCGGCCGACGGCCCGAACCTGAGCGCTTCTCCCCCATATCCCGCTCCCTCCCGCCCCTTCGCTTTGGGGCGATTTCCCTACAAAGGGCCGGCGGGAGAGGTGCGCTTTTGGGTTGGAAATTTCCTGCCGATCGGCTGCTGGAAAACAAAAGGATTTTGCGAAGCAGAAACCAGCGGGCGGGGATTTAATGCCCCCCCTCCATTTTTCCTAAACGAAACCACCCCAATTTAAGGCAAAATTCTGCTGATATATTTGCGGTTTTGCGTATTTCGTTTTTTAACAAATGCGGGAACAGACGCCGTCGGGATTATTTCTTTTTTTACGAAGGGGAAAACCTAATTTTTAGTGATTTCGTTGGCGGGGTGAGCCGGCCTCGCCTTCCTGTGGCTGGGCGGCGGGGAGCGGGCTCACTCCGCCGCCGGCCCGGTGCCGGCTGTCGCGGTTCCTCGGCCGGTAACCGGCCCCTTGAGGAATTTAATTTGCCCCTTTAGGAATTAAATTTTCCAGCCGGACGTGGGAGAAACGCCGCCGCCGTCGCCGCTTCGTGCGAGCCCATCGGGAGAAAAACAACCCCGTGTCCGGCCCCGTCTGTGATTTCCTCCCGGGAAGACCGGGCTTGCAATGTGTCCAAAAAACCGCCCAATTCGCCCCAAATATAAGGCGCTTTTTTTTCACGCCTTTTTTTTCTCTGTTTATTTTTTTTTTTTTTCCACGCCAGGCCATGGCCGTCGCTCGTTGTGGCCCCGTGTGCGAGGCGGCGGCTCCCGGCGGTGGCGGGGGGGGACCCGGGGGTGGCCGTTGTCCCCTATCACAGGGGCCTCCCCGGGGTGCTGTCCCCTCCTTCCCTCTCCCCTGCACCTTTCTTCTTCCACTGATCTCTGGCAATCCGGACCCACGAGATCCACCCTCTCCTTTTTTTTTTTTTTTTCTCCCCCCCTTCTCTTCCTCCCAGGATTTAGCAGTTTTATCCCGATGCGGGTGTCCTTCCTCTCTGTAAAGTCGTAAGTACCTTGAGGTGGGAGGAGTAAATTCAGCCTGACACTGAGAGCGCTTTTGTTGAAACAGGAGAGACTTGCGGTGTCCCTACTTAAATATGACACATGTGAGTAATCTCTTCCTATACAATATCGGAATAGGCAATTAGATTTTTCTTTCTAGAGGGCTGGCGGGAAGGTGGCCGGAGGGAAGGCAGAGAACTTGTGCTTTAGGTTGGGTGGTTGTAATTTTTTAAATTTTATTTTCCAGAGAGATGATGATATATGGCAAAAAAAAAAAAAGGGGTTTTGTTTTGTTTTGGTTTGGGTTTTTTTTGTTGTTATTTATTTTTTCCTCGCGAGTCAGTTTATCAGAAACGGAATAAAAAATAACCCGAGGCAAAGGAGCGACAAGGATGGGTGGCAGCTCTCTGCTCCGTGAAGCTCCTTATTTATATAGAAAAGAATAATCAATCAACCAAAACAACAACAACAACAAAAAAATCCGAAAACGAACGAGGGCGTATGTGGGAGATAAAGTATAGAAATAATCGCGATATCTGCCCGAGGCGCGAGGTGCCCTGTCGCGACAGCATTTGTTCTGTGCGAGAAGGGGACAATGCTGTGCGTGCGGCCGCGGCCGGGCCCCTTCCTCCTTCCTGCGGTAGCGAATGCGCGGGGGGATTGACTCCGTTAGGGGCTGGGTTAACCCCCTCTCCCCCAAAAAGCGGTATATTTCAGGTATATTTCGATAGTTTATAAATAACAATACAAACAATCACGGGAGGAGAAGGGGCCGCCCGCGAGGCTAAGGCCGCTATAGGCAGGCCGGGCGGCGACTGGGCTGGCTCCGCAGGGCAGCGAACACCGCCGGGGACCCCAAAACGGGGAGAAACACCCCCAAAAAAGCGGGGATGTGCGCTGGGCCTCCGCCGTAATTTGGCCGCCCAATTTAACCCGCACCCTCGGCGGCGGCGCTGCGGGCGCTGCCCGAGCCCCCTCTCTGCTCAGCCGCCCCCCGGTGCCGGTGTGAATCCCCGCGGGGCTCCGGGAGCCTGCCGGGGGCTCCGGCCCGTCCCCATCGTGCGGGACCGGGGCGCTGCGCGACGTCAAAGCGCCGCTCCGCGAGCCTCCGTGACGTCACGGCAGGGCCGGGGCGCCCCGTGACGTCACGGCACCGCACGGCTCGGCGGGGNCCCGGCGGCACGACTCGGAAGCGGAGACCACGAGCGAGCCGGAGAGCAGCCGCGGGGGCATGGAGGCGCCGGCGGACCCCCAGCTGCTGCTCAACGGGGCGGCCAAGGAGGCGGGCCGGCCCTCCCCCGGGCCCCCCGCCGCCCCTGTGCCCGTCATCGAGCTGGTGCGCCGGGGGGGCTCCCTGGACATAAAAAGCCGTGAGGCGGCGGGGGAGGCGATGCAGAGAGCGCCGGGAGCCGAGCCGTGCCGCGCCGCCGAGGCCGCCTGCGAGGCACGCATGGTGCAGCTGAGCCCCCCCGCGCTCCCGCTGCAGCCCCCCGGCAGGGCCATGCTCTACAACCTGGGCCAGCCGCTGGCCACCATCAACAGGTCCGTGTCCCCCCTGTCCCATCCCCATCCCGGGGCTCCCCCAGGGGTGTCCCGCGCGGTGTTGGGGCGGCGGGAGGCGCGGGGCGGAGATGGGGGGCAGAAGCAGCAGCATCCCTTCCTCTGCGCGGGGCTCGTCGCTTAATCATCGCGGGTTTGCGCGCAAACTTTGAGAAGAGAGAAAGGGAAAAGGCGGGGGGAAAGTCAAAAAAGAAACGAAAAACTCGTTCCTCGAAGGAAAAAATATTTGCGGTGATAAAATCCTGGGTAAATCGAAGGGGTCCGTCAATAAACGGACGGGAACCGGTTTAGCCCTTCCGAGCTCCCCGGGCTCTCTCTGTTCTCGGACGAGTCCCGCAAATGAGCGAAGGGGACAGCACAGGCTCTGACAGGGGCTGAGCCAGCCCGGGGGTGTGCTGGGACGGACCCCCGCCTCGCCTCCCAGGGAAAGCTGCGGTGCGCACCCGGCCCGGGGGACCGTGCCCCGTGCCCGACTGCGAGGTGGCACAAAGTCACGGGAATGGGGGAATTTTGCCCAAAGCCGCAAGCCTGGACGCCCCACGCCGCTCATATCCCCCCTTCTTGCTGCGTGTACCCGGTTGGCCGCGTGTGGTGTTACCGCACGACCCCGGGCTCGGCTTCGTGAGCCGCCAGCTCGCTCCGAGGTCACGGAGCCGCTTCGCTTCCCGCCGACCCGGACGCAGCCCCCGTCATGGGCCGGGCAGGGGGGATGTCGGTGTGTCCTCACGGCCTGTCTGCCTTTCTTTACAGCGGGTTTTTCGGCGAACCGGACTCCTTCTCCATGTACGGCAGCAACCGGGTGAAGCGGAGACCCTCTCCGTACGAGATGGAGATCACCGACGGTGAGAAAATTTCACCCCTGCGCCGCTTCTTGGTGGGGAGTGGTGTCTCCATCTGACGTGGGGGGCAAGTTCCTGCACAATGCCACACTCTGGGACTAAACCCCCAAATAATAAAAGGACTAAAACCGTAAAACGCGAGCGGGATGCCCAGGGAGGCAGGGTGGCTCTCCGGTAAGCGGAGCCCACAGCGGTCCCCAGCAGCGTGCTCGGCGAGTTTGCCTTCACCCAGCACCCAGCGATGCAGTTCAGCCTGTGGCTAATTACATCCCTATTCTGCGAACAGCTTAGGGATTATATCCGAAAGAAGACAATAAATGCGTGTCTCTGCTGAAGTGCGGATCAGGGCCACTGCGGTGAGATGCTGCGTCCGTAAACCCTTCCAGCCAGGAGGCGTTCGCACTGCAGAGCACAGCCTTGGGCAGAAAGGATAACCTGCCTTTAAACCAGCCGCCTGGGCATCCGACTCGCGTTTTACGGCTTGCCTGCCCCTGGCAGCAGGTTTGGGGAGTGGGATGCGGCGTGCAAGGGGATCTCTGCCCGCGGGCTGCTGCCCACGCAAAGGGACACTTGCAAGAACGATTTGCACGTGGAAGGCCGGCCTGTTTATCTCTGGAGTTAATAGCCTGTACACACGAGAGTCACTGAAATGCGTTTTATCTTCAGCGATTGTAAACACTGTATTTCAATTGCTGGGCAATTAATTTTCCTCCTTTCCAGCTAGCTGTCCTTTTCCTTCTACCCAGCTAATCTAAGATCAAATCATAACCTGCATCAGTCTGAAATAATGCATCCTGAAATGACAGGCTCAGGGTATTATCTGCATTAATCAGTCCCCCCACTTCCCTCCCTGTCCTTTCAGACTGCAGCCCCGTGGGATATGGGATGTTACAGCCCCGGCACAAGAAGGGCTTTTTGTCTGGGTTTTGCTTCCGAGGCTTAGCAGCTATGGTGGAAAGTCCATCAAATCTCGGTGTCTGACTAAAGCTTCGGACTTGCTATTAAATTAGGTATTAAGGATTACAGAAATACTTGGTTGTAACCAAGTTTTTGAACATGTGTTTTGATGCAGGTGTACAGATTGGGCCCAAACCTGCAGGTTCTGGTTCAAGTGAATTTCCAAGATTGGGCTCAACATTTTTTGAGGGGAAAAAGGGTATCAGATTATGTTGTGTAAAGAGGAACAATTTGTAGGAGTGTACATCCCATGCTGAGGCACCTGTGTGGTCTGAGGCACTTTGCTCATTGCTCATGGGCACCTGCTGGGTGACATCCAGGGCACACAGGAGCATCACTCTCGAGGGTCCTCAGCCCTTGGGCGCTGCAGAAGGGCAGGAAAGTCTTGCCAGACACTTTGTGATTGTGTTTTTTTCTGTGAGAGAATAAGTGGTGGGGTTTTTGCAGTAATTCTTTGTCTATTTTATGGAAATTTTGTTCCATTTAATATCTTCTTTAAAAATAACTAGAAGTGAAGATAAAAATGCAAAAAAGTACCTCTAAAAAAGTATATCCTGGAACTTTGGAAGATCATATTTTTATTAATTTTCCTCATATTTCTAATTTTAAAAAGCATCAGTCAATCCATTAGAACAAAATCCAGGCAAAAATTCTCATCCGATTGCTTGAATTAATTATGAGGCAAGTTTTTTTTATGAGAAGTAGATTTTCTATTATAACACAGCTATGGGGCATTTTGATTTCCTCCACTGCTTGACATGTTTTGGCCAAAACCTGATCTCTTTCTAAAAGATGTGTTTAATTCAGTTGGGGCATGAATCAAGAATTTGAGTGGTGTCAGAATATATATTTGTTTTATATACTAAAGCTTGATTTGGGTGCCCCTGGATGAAAATTAACAGGTCTTTTTTTTTTTT
>VYZP01057624.1:33934-94157 GCA_013400635.1 Hypocryptadius cinnamomeus | reverse complement strand
CCACGAGCGAGCCGGAGAGCAGCCGCGGGGGCATGGAGGCGCCGGCGGACCCCCAGCTGCTGCTCAACGGGGCGGCCAAGGAGGCGGGCCGGCCCTCCCCCGGGCCCCCCGCCGCCCCTGTGCCCGTCATCGAGCTGGTGCGCCGGGGGGGCTCCCTGGACATAAAAAGCCGTGAGGCGGCGGGGGAGGCGATGCAGAGAGCGCCGGGAGCCGAGCCGTGCCGCGCCGCCGAGGCCGCCTGCGAGGCACGCATGGTGCAGCTGAGCCCCCCCGCGCTCCCGCTGCAGCCCCCCGGCAGGGCCATGCTCTACAACCTGGGCCAGCCGCTGGCCACCATCAACAGGTCCGTGTCCCCCCTGTCCCATCCCCATCCCGGGGCTCCCCCAGGGGTGTCCCGCGCGGTGTTGGGGCGGCGGGAGGCGCGGGGCGGAGATGGGGGGCAGAAGCAGCAGCATCCCTTCCTCTGCGCGGGGCTCGTCGCTTAATCATCGCGGGTTTGCGCGCAAACTTTGAGAAGAGAGAAAGGGAAAAGGCGGGGGGAAAGTCAAAAAAGAAACGAAAAACTCGTTCCTCGAAGGAAAAAATATTTGCGGTGATAAAATCCTGGGTAAATCGAAGGGGTCCGTCAATAAACGGACGGGAACCGGTTTAGCCCTTCCGAGCTCCCCGGGCTCTCTCTGTTCTCGGACGAGTCCCGCAAATGAGCGAAGGGGACAGCACAGGCTCTGACAGGGGCTGAGCCAGCCCGGGGGTGTGCTGGGACGGACCCCCGCCTCGCCTCCCAGGGAAAGCTGCGGTGCGCACCCGGCCCGGGGGACCGTGCCCCGTGCCCGACTGCGAGGTGGCACAAAGTCACGGGAATGGGGGAATTTTGCCCAAAGCCGCAAGCCTGGACGCCCCACGCCGCTCATATCCCCCCTTCTTGCTGCGTGTACCCGGTTGGCCGCGTGTGGTGTTACCGCACGACCCCGGGCTCGGCTTCGTGAGCCGCCAGCTCGCTCCGAGGTCACGGAGCCGCTTCGCTTCCCGCCGACCCGGACGCAGCCCCCGTCATGGGCCGGGCAGGGGGGATGTCGGTGTGTCCTCACGGCCTGTCTGCCTTTCTTTACAGCGGGTTTTTCGGCGAACCGGACTCCTTCTCCATGTACGGCAGCAACCGGGTGAAGCGGAGACCCTCTCCGTACGAGATGGAGATCACCGACGGTGAGAAAATTTCACCCCTGCGCCGCTTCTTGGTGGGGAGTGGTGTCTCCATCTGACGTGGGGGGCAAGTTCCTGCACAATGCCACACTCTGGGACTAAACCCCCAAATAATAAAAGGACTAAAACCGTAAAACGCGAGCGGGATGCCCAGGGAGGCAGGGTGGCTCTCCGGTAAGCGGAGCCCACAGCGGTCCCCAGCAGCGTGCTCGGCGAGTTTGCCTTCACCCAGCACCCAGCGATGCAGTTCAGCCTGTGGCTAATTACATCCCTATTCTGCGAACAGCTTAGGGATTATATCCGAAAGAAGACAATAAATGCGTGTCTCTGCTGAAGTGCGGATCAGGGCCACTGCGGTGAGATGCTGCGTCCGTAAACCCTTCCAGCCAGGAGGCGTTCGCACTGCAGAGCACAGCCTTGGGCAGAAAGGATAACCTGCCTTTAAACCAGCCGCCTGGGCATCCGACTCGCGTTTTACGGCTTGCCTGCCCCTGGCAGCAGGTTTGGGGAGTGGGATGCGGCGTGCAAGGGGATCTCTGCCCGCGGGCTGCTGCCCACGCAAAGGGACACTTGCAAGAACGATTTGCACGTGGAAGGCCGGCCTGTTTATCTCTGGAGTTAATAGCCTGTACACACGAGAGTCACTGAAATGCGTTTTATCTTCAGCGATTGTAAACACTGTATTTCAATTGCTGGGCAATTAATTTTCCTCCTTTCCAGCTAGCTGTCCTTTTCCTTCTACCCAGCTAATCTAAGATCAAATCATAACCTGCATCAGTCTGAAATAATGCATCCTGAAATGACAGGCTCAGGGTATTATCTGCATTAATCAGTCCCCCCACTTCCCTCCCTGTCCTTTCAGACTGCAGCCCCGTGGGATATGGGATGTTACAGCCCCGGCACAAGAAGGGCTTTTTGTCTGGGTTTTGCTTCCGAGGCTTAGCAGCTATGGTGGAAAGTCCATCAAATCTCGGTGTCTGACTAAAGCTTCGGACTTGCTATTAAATTAGGTATTAAGGATTACAGAAATACTTGGTTGTAACCAAGTTTTTGAACATGTGTTTTGATGCAGGTGTACAGATTGGGCCCAAACCTGCAGGTTCTGGTTCAAGTGAATTTCCAAGATTGGGCTCAACATTTTTTGAGGGGAAAAAGGGTATCAGATTATGTTGTGTAAAGAGGAACAATTTGTAGGAGTGTACATCCCATGCTGAGGCACCTGTGTGGTCTGAGGCACTTTGCTCATTGCTCATGGGCACCTGCTGGGTGACATCCAGGGCACACAGGAGCATCACTCTCGAGGGTCCTCAGCCCTTGGGCGCTGCAGAAGGGCAGGAAAGTCTTGCCAGACACTTTGTGATTGTGTTTTTTTCTGTGAGAGAATAAGTGGTGGGGTTTTTGCAGTAATTCTTTGTCTATTTTATGGAAATTTTGTTCCATTTAATATCTTCTTTAAAAATAACTAGAAGTGAAGATAAAAATGCAAAAAAGTACCTCTAAAAAAGTATATCCTGGAACTTTGGAAGATCATATTTTTATTAATTTTCCTCATATTTCTAATTTTAAAAAGCATCAGTCAATCCATTAGAACAAAATCCAGGCAAAAATTCTCATCCGATTGCTTGAATTAATTATGAGGCAAGTTTTTTTTATGAGAAGTAGATTTTCTATTATAACACAGCTATGGGGCATTTTGATTTCCTCCACTGCTTGACATGTTTTGGCCAAAACCTGATCTCTTTCTAAAAGATGTGTTTAATTCAGTTGGGGCATGAATCAAGAATTTGAGTGGTGTCAGAATATATATTTGTTTTATATACTAAAGCTTGATTTGGGTGCCCCTGGATGAAAATTAACAGGTCTTTTTTTTTTTTCTAATTTCTGACAAATTTATGAATAGATGCCTTTTAGTCATCAACTTTCAGTGAACAGAAACACATATTTGAAGACTGAAAGTCGTTTGAGGATATTTTTTAATGAGCAGTATCCAAGATGGGGTTATTTCTCATACCCTTATGGGAGTAAATAGCTTTTGAGCTCCATCTCTCTCTGGATTCAAGACCAGTTGCTTTTTCTTGTCTGGAAAGAGCAGTAAAGTGCTAAAAATGTCGTATTATTTTGGTAGGATGTAGCACATTCTTCACTGCTTAATTAGCAGCACTGCTGAGATCCTTTTGGTCCCTGTCACCTTCCCCACAATCCTGTGGTATAGCAGGCTGCACACATCAGGGACAAGAAACCTTCCCTTGGCATGAGCTCTTGTACCTTAATTCACACAGAGGTCATTAGGCGCTGTTTAGAGGTGAATATTGCCTTTATTAAAGCATCACACTGGAATCCTAGAGCTCAGAGAGGGTTTTGCCATTTCCAAATCCCCCAGCTTGTCCCAGGGGCTGTTTGTGTCTTTAGGGGACTCCCAGCTCTGAGCACACTGTGAGGAGGAGTCAGATGTGTGACTGCTCACACACTGGAGGAGCTGGCAGCTTGAACTGGCTGCTTGGCACTGTGTCCCCATGCAAACCCTGCGGTGCAGGGTGTTCTGTGTGCTGTGCTGGGCTGCAGGGACTCAGCTTGCCCTGAAGGGAGGAAAGTCTGATGGTATCTGATCAGCTGGAACGAGGGATTCCACTTCTCCTGTTGTACAGCGTGGGATTTGCTGAGGTACAGCCTGACCAGGATACTTATAAAAAGTCACACCAGTTTGGTTCCTGTGCCACAGTCAAGGAGTTTTGCTAGAAAAGAATAAAGGTTTTTAAATGTGCCCTTTGGGGCTGGTTCCACTGGGTGTTGTCAGAACTGTGGCTTAAACTGCTCACCAAGGCCAGGAACTTGCCCCCACCAGGAGGGAGAAGTTAGGAAGGTGTCACAGGGTGGGGAACACAGGGGAGAGATGGGGGGAATGGGAATTCCACCATCCTTTGGGGTAAATCTCACCAATGTGTTACCTGCAAGTCTCTGCTTCCCACTCTGTGATGATTTTCACTGTATGTGATGCTTCCATGGGAGTTTCTGCCCTGGTCATCCTTCCAGATTTTCATGGGATGGATGTGACCTTCCATTGTTGGGGTCTCCTGGAGGAGATGATGGGAAGGATGTAATAATAAATTATCTTATGGTAGTGTTCCATCATGTGAGCTGGTTTCCATGGACCCAAGGACCTGCAATCCTGATTTACAGCACGGCCACACCTGCAGAACAGTACTTTTCACTAGATGTGCTTTTGGGTCTCTTCTAGCACAGAGACAAAGCTTTTCTCACGTACACCAGGAGTTGCCCTGATGTGCTGAAAGGAGGATTGGTGTGCTTTGTGCCTTCATCCTGTGTAGCATCCCCTCTCAGAAACATGGCTGTAAAATTCCAGGGTGTAATTGGAGGTCACATGTAATTAGGTCAAACAGACACCTCCAGTGATTTGGAGCCCCTTCTCCAATTAGTGTCAGAGGGTTTTTGCCCTGTGGCAGTGATGACAGAGAGCAGGCAGCCCTCAGGTGAGCCCTGAAGCTGTTCCATCCTCACCTGTGATCACCCTTCCAGCAGGACACTGCCTTCATTCCGTGGGTAAATGTGGGTCACTTCCTACCTGTCCTCATTGCTATGGGACAAATCCCACCACCCTGTTTCATTCAGAGGGCTGCTGGCAATCCTCTGGTCTCTCTCAGCAGGGAAGACCTCTGGACCTCAGAGTTGTCAAAGCCTCTCAATTAGCTCAAGCTAATTTCCCTCTCATCCCTTCTATCCCAAAAATTGTCCTTTAGACAATTTTTGGGATCTAAATAAAGCCATCTAGTGAGATAAATTTTAAATAGGACCATTGTTGCTGAGTTACCCTTGTTGATGAGTTGAGATATAAAATTATAGCAGCCTTCTGCACACATATCATGGCCTAAGCCTTCCTCCTTGGAGAGATAAATTTTGATATCTGAGGAGACATCCAAAGAGATGCAACTCCATTTTTCCCTTCCAGTGGACTGAACAGAAGTTACAGCTTTCTCAGCTCATGGGGTCAGCTGGAAACTCTTGTTTCACTGCCTTGCTGATTAAACCTCACTAAAATTAGTCAGTTAGTTAATTTGCAAAGCAGTGACCTATTCAGCAAAGCAATACCTGTTAAGCCCAGCTCCTAATCCTGCGTGGTTGGAATTGCAGGTCCTCACACGAAAGTGGTTCGTCGCATTTTCACCAACAGCCGGGAGAGATGGAGGCAGCAGAACGTCAACGGGGCCTTCGCAGAGCTGCGCAAGCTCATCCCCACCCACCCGCCCGACAAAAAACTCAGCAAGAACGAGATTCTGCGCCTGGCTATGAAATACATCAACTTCCTGGCCAAGCTGCTCAACGACCAGGAGGAAGAAGGAAACCAAAGGGGCAAAGTGAACAAAGACTCGGGGATAGTCCAGGAAGACCTCCTGCAGGACATGCTGTCTCCCAACTCTAGCTGTGGAAGCTCTTTGGACGGGGCGGCGAGCCCGGACAGCTTCACGGAAGAGCACGAGACGCTGGATTCGAAGCACACGCGGAGCCTGCACCACGCCATCCTCCCCGTAGAAGGCAACGCGCAGCGGTGATGACCCCCACGCTGCTCCTGAAGAGCCAGGGGGAGAGGCCAGGCCTGGCTGTGCAGTTGCTGGAACTTGTGCTTGTGGGATTTGTGACTCTGCCTTTCCCTGGGAGCTCGGGCTGCCCGCTCTCCCCAGCCCGGCGCGTTGGCCGAGGACAAGGCCAACCCAGACGAACGTTCGGGGTTTAGGTACGCGACCGTACAAAGAAGAAAAGCGTTGAAATCATCTTCGTTGTACAGAACTGCTCGGGATGGGACTCTGAGGAGGGGAAGGAGATGTGGCTGGAGCATCTCCAGCATTTAGAGGGTTTCCACAGCACTTGGTGACCGTCTCTTTCCAAACAGTCATCTGGGTGAGACGTGGAACTCCTCTCCCACCGCCCACGGAGGCCACCGGCGCTTTCCAGCTCCACGTGGTGCTGGAAACTGCTGCATCATGCCAGTGCTGCAGCACTTCTCCAGCCTGTGGCACTTCTCCAGCCTGTGGCACATCCAGATGCTCGGAGCAGGATCTTGGCCACATATTCCTGTTGTCCGAGAGCTTTTGACTGTATCTTTTTAAAGAGGTGAAAAAATACCCTCAGCAAAAGAACTATTAAAAGGATTTAGACTATTTCTTTTTCTCTCCTTTTTCTTTCTTTTTTTTTGTTTTTCCTTCCCTTTCTTCCTTTCTCTTCTGTCTAATTTTGGATTGTTTGGGCTTGTTGTATTTATGATGTGGGATTACTTCCGTTTAACACTGTCATGCAGTATCCACTGAACGAAAAGGTACATAGGTGTTTTCTGCCACCCCCCCAGTCTCTGATCCTTCTGCTGGTAACACTCAGCAGGTGAATTTCAAGCCTGCTGTGGTCTCCTAGAATTTTTCCAGTGGTTTCTGTGGGGCCAGAGCTTCTCTCGAGAAAGATTAATTTCAGAGTTGGTAAAGGCAGAAAATATTTGCTAGTGAAATATCTCTTTGGACTGGGGGATTTTTAAATTCAAAATAGCAAAAAAAAGGGCAAAAGGAGTCAATGATGTATCAACAGTGTGCGTGTACATAGGGTTATAAAAAGGTTTTTTGATGGTATGCTTTGAATTTTTTGGTTTATTTTGTGAAATGGTGGTTCAGCTGTGCCAATGCCCACAGCGTGGACAATAGTGCTGGATTTATTCTGGTGTTACAAAGGTCCTCACCTGTCGAGGCTGATGGAAGTCCACAGCCTCTCTGAATCTTGGGGGAAAGCAGTAAAAACAGTGGTGGGATTAGCCTGCACTCCTGAGTGCTCAAATTGCTGCAAAACTGAGCTCTGTGACTGAGCTGATCCCCCCGGGAGGACGTTTGGGAGGCGGGAGGACAGGGGAGCAGGAGGCTGCTGCTGCGGTGGGAGCTGAGAGCCACACTGTGCCACCACTGCTGCATCAGGCCCAGCTCTCACCAACCCATCCCCTGGGGCCTGATGGAGCAATTGCCCCAACCCCATCCTCTCCCTCTGCAGACACGGCAAGGCACAGAAATCTCTACCATGATAGGGCAGAAAAAAACCCCAAACCCACACACAAACATCCCTTGGAAGGGAATAAATCTTCCCGAGTGGGGACACCTTCCACCACACTCGTGCCTTCCCAAGGATGCTGAGGTACAAGGGAACACAGAGAATTTGAGTGGGTGTCTGCAAGCCCATCCAGGCTTAATTCAGAGCCCTGCCATTTCCATCCCTGCTTGGTTTTGATGCCTCTTTGTAAATAATAGGTAAGAGTCTGGCATGTGTCTTGGCATGCTAGGCAGAATTAGTTGCCTGGGAAGGGATCCTGGCCCACACAAGGATTTCCAGCATAGCCCCCAAATATTTGGAAAGCACCAATCTCCCCCATCTTAAATTGTGGAAAAGGAGGAAGATTCTTGGGTCTGGGTTGCCTGTGCAGGGGGTTTTTACTGGAGGGGGTTACCTGCAGGGCTGGGCAGGGAAGGAGCTGGGGGTGAGGAGGTGCTGAGGAGGAGGTTTGGACTGGTACTGGTGCCAGGGGTAGGAGAGACAAGCAGGGGGGCTGCCAGGGGGCCCTCAGGGCTGGGGGGGAGTAGGGGGGTGCTGTCACACAGGTAAAGCTGTTCCTGGTTCCCAAATAACCCTGGGTGGGGTATGTGGGGGTTTTACACCCTTGTTATTAACCTCACACAACAAAATAAAATAATTTGCCGATACTCAGAAATCCCTCATTCCACACAAACCCATTCCTTCTTGTCTGTATCTTCTGGGTAGCTGCACAGCTGGGGAAATGGTACAACCTTGTCAGCACCCCCAAACGCCCCCAGGCATCGGGCTCCTGCCGGGAGTGCCGCAGTTCCCCGGGGTATGTACAGTTGTACTTTAATTGTGATTTGAATGGTACATTTCCTCCGCCACCTCTCCTCCTGCCTGCTTCATCTCTCGCTGTGTGGACCATCACCCCCGTTCCTGTCGGGAGCAGCGCTCTGGGGCAATGTCGTGCCGTGTGAGTGAATTCCCACCTTACGAATTTTGGTTTTTTCAGCCCCATCCCTTTCTCTGCCCTCCTCCCCTTGGATTTCTGCATTTTTTCTGCAGAAATGAAGTAACCAGACCTGGTACCCTGAGTCTCAACCCACTGTGGATGTGCTATTTAGAAAACACATTTGTTGTAATGTGTGTGTATATATAAATATATATATATAATGAATATATCAAGAATATTTCTAAATAAAGTTTTACAAAGCAGCCTCCACTCGCTGTCTGCCTCTGTCCCACCTCACCACTCGAGCCCATCATCAGTTTGGAGTTCCATCCCTGAGTGTCGTGGGGTGAAGATGCCAGGGTGGCCCATTCCCAGCCAGCCGAAGACACAAACGGGCAGCAAAAAACGTTGCAAAAGGATCAGCTAATTGTGTTTTTTTCACTTGCCTGACTCACACCGTCCAGCCTGGGCGGGGGGAAGAGCGCGCAGGGCCGGCAGGAAGGAAGGCGGGCGATGAAGCAATGCCCGCCGCAGGCGAGCGTTACCAGCCACCCCCAGCTCACCCCCAGCCTGTCACTTGCAGGTCCCCCAAAGGCTCCAGTGGCCTTTTCCCTTCTTCTGGCAAGGCTGACTGTGCAAGGAAGGGGCTGCTGGGGGCCACGCTACTTCCCTTTGCACCATGGCAGGCATTCGGCCATGATTTAACAGGCAGCGAAAGTAATTCCCCTTTTTTAAGAAAGAAATGATCACAGCCACGTGCATAAGTGCTTTTAAAAATATACAGCACTAATTAGGGGGTGTTTACAGGCTAAGTGGTCCATTGAGCATGTGTGTGTTTTAAAAAAAATATATATGTATCTATCTATATATATTATATATATTTACATATATATGTATCTACCTATCTCTTATACATACATATTTTTTATATATTACATATATATATATATCACCGTGTTGGTGATAGTGGCTAACACCATACTGAGCACGGAGCAGATGAGCAGGAATGGTACCACGAGTATTTTCTTCTCTTTAATTTCTATGAATTACAGATTGTTGCCTTTTTAAACAAACCCTTTAAAGCATCCCTTGCTCTTTTAAAGCCCCCCCACAAAAGCTTAGCTGCTAACCTTTCCTCCACAGCAGCCTGGGAGCCAAGGCTTGCTTTTAAGGTTTCTAGGGGAAATTTCCCCCAGATGGAAGAGGGGAGCCTTTCTCAGGCTCCACCCTGGGGGTGCAGGGAGCCCTGTCCAGAGCCCCAGACGAGGGACATGGGGGTGTCCCCTCCACAGCCAGGCTGAGCAAAGCCCCAGCAGCCAGGGCTGGGCTGGTTTCATCCCAGGCTCTGGGACAAGGCGTGGGGCAGGTGTGGGCAGTGTGTGGCTGCTGGGTGCTTATCTGGAGTTGGGAGATCATGGCTGTACATCTGGTTTAACCCCTGTCTCCTGTTCTGCTGCCAGCCCAGCAAGAGCTGATAGCTCACCCACTGGTTATCTTTGCCTCCCACCTCCTGCCCCTCTCCCTCCCTCCTTCCATTGCCCACACAATTCCCCTTTCATCTCCCCCTTCTGCTTTTTTGCTTTCTTCAAGTAAAATATCCTTGATGGCCACAAGTATTTTGCAACCAGCAAAGGAAAAAACATCCTTAAGGGGAAAACACCTGCAGGGTGAAGGGTTCCAACAACTCTGTGCACATTTATAGGTTCTGTAACCTATGGAAAGGGATGAGAGGCTTCCAGTGCCACTTGTTCCATGGTGGGATGGTCAATGTGCATCACTCCTGATTGACCCTGGTGGTGGAGAGACCCTGGGTGCTGCTCTGCTGGGACAGGCTCCAGGGTTGTGTCCACAGCTGGTGGCTTCGTTCTGGCCATGCTGGAAGAAGCATCTTTCTTCCATCTTTTTCTCCTGAGCATCTGGACCTTGTTGCTGCTTGGCCACCAAAATGCAAATGTCACAGAAGGTAGCAGACATTCGCCTGCCTTTGTGTTTTGGTTTGCTTTTTTTTTTAAGTAATTTTTGAAAGCCCTTCCCATTCTTTCCATTTCTTCTCATTCTTTCCATTTTCCAATGGAAAATTAAATTTATTTCTCATCAAATGGTAATTTCTTTTTACAATCATGTTGTGTTACAAACGGTGATGTGCAATACTCTGTGGATTCAAATATATGGGGAAAAACCCCAACCCAACCCATTTTTTTCTTTGTTCATGCAAAACAGAAAAGAGAGTTGGGGAAAGCACCCTAAGGTCCTGGTTGCCTCTGCACAGAAGGGATTGGTGCAGCAGGAGGCAAACAGCCTGGGTGTCATGGGTGGCATTGCCCTCAGCTGGCACAGTGCTGGGGCCCATCTCTCCCTGGTGGCACCACAAGGTGGTGGGGTTCTGGTCTGTAGGGCAGGAAAATTTCTGGCAAATAGCAGTTTCTTCACAAACTTGAAACAGATGCATTTAAAGGTGTTTTGTTCATCCAGTTTTGTAATGTGTTCCAGGAACTGGAAGCATTCAGGCTTCCAGTGGCAGGAAATTTCCCTTACAAGTGCATGGATGACACTGGGGACTGAGAACAGCGGGACTTGACATTGAGATAAAATTGAATTAAAAACCAGAGAGAAGGTGGGAGCATTGCATATATCCAAAATGATGAAAGAAGAAACACAAAGCCCCCAGAATCACTCCAAATTTGGGCAGCTACTATTTTCCAGCCTCGTTATCTGTTTTTAATTACAGCCTTTCTGGCAAAACCATGTTGAGGGCAGCCTGCACTGGCAGCCCTGCCTGGGAACACAGCCGAAGCCAGGAGCAAGGACCTGCTTCATTAAGGGCATTCCCACGTAATTGAATCAAATATGCTCACGGAAACGACAGGACCCAAACATTCCCACCCCGGCAGCCGATGAGAAAGCTTCTCCTCTTCGCTGTGACAGGCGAAGTGACAACAGGAGGGAGTAATTTATGGCTCTCTGGGACTGCTCGATCTGCTCTTCATCCCGGGGCTCATCCCTGACATTCCCAGCGCCACACAAAGGCTGCAGCCGGCCAGTGGTGCCCAGGGGACACCGCGCTGTCACACGCAGAAAGGAGATGAGCAGCGAGCAGGATCCTCTCTCCTCCCAGCCCTGATTTTTCTCTCTGGTCCTCCTGCCTCTTCTTTCACCTTATTACTCGCTCTCCATTTTTTTCAGTTTCCATCGCAAAACTGGGGTGGGAGAGAAGGCTAGGGGTGGATGGGAGGGGATGAGGATGCTTTGAGACCACAGGGGCCACAGCGGGGACCTGCGCCACTGATGAGGACGCAGGAAACCTCCTGGGGTGGGTCCAACAGGCGCTTTCAAACTTGTCCCCCCGGTAGACATTCCTTTTCCCCTGCTCTTGGAGCTATTCTCAGCCTCCCCAGTGACCTTTCCGGGGAACAATTTACTATTGTGTTTTGGTGAAGCCCAGCCTCTATTTTTACACTCTGTTTTGCTGATGCGGGCACAGGGAGCGAGACGGGAATCCAGCAGGAAATGGGAGGGAGCGTCTGGAGCACGGCTAAAACCCCGGCGCTTTGATGTGAACCCGACCGGCAGCACGTGGTGGGCCCGGGGGCTTCTCTCCCTGCCCATCCCTCTGGCAAATCCCGCATGGCACCAGCTTAATCTGGCCGTGCCAAGGTGGCAGTGGCAGCAAAGGGTTTTTGGCAATGGGGCCGGCAAAGCCGCGGTGGTACCGCGCTCCTCAGTGCGGGCACCGCAAAGTGAAAGGCGGCTTTCTGCCGGGGGTCTGTAGCTCAAGGAGTGCTGGAAAGAAGAGAAGGAGGTGACTTGTTGGCTGGGCTAGGAGAGGTTTGAGGGCATGCCCAAGGGTGTCAGGAAAGGCATGGCAGAGCATCCTGGCTGCATTATGTGAAATAAGCCGGCTGGAGGTGGCAGGTCTTTGTGTGAGGGGCTGTCAAGCCGTGATCCTTCCTGATGTGGGACCGGGAGCTGGGCTTGTCGGGAGTGAATGGCTCCAAAAATGCCAAGCATCGAGCCTAGAGTGGCTAGGGAAGCGTGCTGCCTGCACGCCCTGCTCACCCTGTGTTTGTGTCAGGGAACAACTGACCCACTCCAGATGTACAGCTGGGAGGATGGCCAAAGCCCAGGGAAGGGAAGGGAACGTGTCCAGTCCTGCAGCTGTTCTGCTTCCACCACTGTCACCACCTGCAGCACAGCCCCTGAGGCAGGACCCTGCTGCCAGGGCTTGCCCAGAGCCCACAGAAACCAGAGGTGAAATCATCCTGCATGTCTGAGGGGTCCAGCTGTGGTCTCACCTACTGCCCATCCAAGGCTCTCTGAGGGGATTGGGAGCAAGGGGATGCTTTACAGCAGCTGTCCCATCTCCAGAGCACTTTGCTGTGGCTGAAATAAAACACATCCACACAATCCCAGCCATGTCTTGCCACCATCCAGCATTGCAGCACCACTGCTCTGAGCAACCAGCCTGCTCCATGCCCAGGAATGGCACTGAAATGGGAGCTGGAGGCTGGCAGGGGTGTCCTGGAAGGAGTCAGCAGTGTGCCACTGTGGATGCTGTGGGTGGGAAGCGCCTGCTTTGGGTGGGGAAATCTCTGTGCTTGCCAGGGGTGCTGCTGGTGAACTGGTGCCCTGTTCATGCTGGGCCAGGGTGAGGAACAAGCCTGGGTGAGGCTCCAGTGTGGGACATCACTGAGGTGGGCTAGCAGTGACACATCAGTGACAAGGAGTCACAAACACACTCTGCCCAAATACCTGTCCATGCACAGGACAGGTGGGCGTGCACCGACCTGCTCACGAATGCACAGCCCACGTGCTCTTGCACTGTAATGGTGCACAAACACAAACACTTCTTTTTGCAAGTCCCACTCCTGTGAGTGCACCCACGGATGCACATTTGTGCACAGTCCCAAATACACATTTGGATGGATGTGGACATGCAGTCCTGCACGTGTCCTCAAGCCACCCAAGCCCATGACATACTCACACATGTGTCCCCCCTCGCACGCTGCCCTGCTTGTTGTCCCCACCAGACAAAACTCCAGGGTGGTTTTGCTTTTGGCTGCCATCAGCAGAAATCACTCACAGGCTGCTCCCTGCCTCATCCTTGCAAACCTTGAGCTGTTCTTTTGCTATCGGGGTCAGGTGGCACCAAACCATCCAGAGCAGGTACTGGATGTTTTCCCGGGGTGTTTCCAGGGCGGCAGGAAGGCTGAGCTGAGCCGTGGCAGCCGTTGCTCCTATCTCGGCTCTCTGCCCATCCCTGGGACCACCCTCCAGCTGGCTCCGTGCTGCTCCGAGCTGCTCCCCTCTATCGCTGCCTGCAGGTGCTGCGGGCTGGGGATAAGGCCCTACATCCACACAGCCCAAGGGATGGGCAGAAAGGCGGTGTGACCGGGAGCGTGTCTGTCCCCTCCAGCGGGGACACTGCCACAACACCACCGCCCTGCCCGCTGCTCCGCTCTCCAGCAGGAGCTCGCAGCCGGCGCTTCCCCAGAGCCGTGTCCCGGGGGTCGCAGCGGGGCTGTCCCACGCGGGGTCCCGCCCGAGCCCCTCACCGAGCCCGGGCGGGCGCTGCGCTCCCCGGGCCGCCTCCTCCGGGGGGCCGCCTCCTTTGAACAGGTCTGGGGGAAGCCCCGCTCGCAGATAAAAGGCAAATCAATCCCACCGCAGCACCAGCGCTTCCTGCCCGCGGGGCCAGCCCGAGCCGCGGCGGAACCGGAGCGGAGCCGGGGCGGTTCCGAAGCGGAGCCGCGGCCGGAGCAGAACCGGAGCGGTTCCGAAGCGGAGCCGCGGCCGGAGCAGAATCGGAGCGGTTCCGAAGCGGAGCCGCAGCCGGAGCAGAATCGGAGCGGTTCCGAAGCGGGGCCGCAGCCGGAGCGGAGCCGCGGCAGGAGCAGAACCGGAGCCGTTCCGAAGCGGAGCCGCGGCCCGAGCGGAACCGGAGCGGTTCCGAAGCGGAGCCGCGGCCCGAGCGGAACCGGAGCGGTTCCGAAGAGGAGCCGCAGCCGGAGCGGAACCGGAGCGGTTCCGAAGAGGAGCCGCAGCCGGAGCGGAACCGGAGCGGTTCCGAAGCGGAGCCGCAGCCGGAGTAGAACCGGAGCAGAACCGGAGCGGTTCCGAAGCGGAGCCGCGGCCCGAGCGGAACCGGAGCGGAACCGGAGCGGTTCCAAAGCGGAGCCGCAGCCGGAGTAGAACCGGAGCAGAACCGGAGCGGTTCCGAAGCGGAGCCGCGGCCCGAACGGACCCCCCCCGGCCGCTCCCGCCGCTGCCGCCAGAGGGCGCCGCCCCCCGGCCCGAGCGGCCCCGCGGGAGCGCAGCGCCCGCCCCGGGGTTTGTTAATAACGGGGTTTAATGTTTTCTCATGTTTTCCAAATAAAGTGTGTTAAAGACCGACCTTTCCCATTCCCGCTTTCTCTGCTCCTCCCCTTCTCCATTCCTCCCTCTCTTTTTCCCGTCTTCACCCTCTACAGGTCTTCCTGGGGTTACTGCAGACCAACCATCGCGGTGTTAAACCCGCTATATTTGGACACTGCAGCTATTTTCCTGCAGAATTTTGTATTCTGCGGTAGAAAGGTAGAGAGACAGCTTGGGCCAGCTGCTGTTCCCCCAGCTCGGCCAGGCTCTGGGGGTCTCAGTGCTGTCTGCAGGTCCCCACTCCCTGGAACGTGAGCGCAGGGGGTTCTGTGCCTGTGGTCACCAGCTCCCCGTTGGCTCTGCCAGAGCACCACAGGCAGCCGAGTCCCCTGGGATTTCAGCAGAGGTGAGGTGACTCTGTGAAGACTCACACTTCCCAGTGGGAGCACCGGTGGCTCTGCTGATGCCCTGCTAATTACTGAGTTCTAATTAATGTCCCTCCAGTCCTGGAAACAACCTGCTCTCCTCAGTCCCGGGCAAAGGCGTCTCCCAGGGGTCTCCACCTTTTGTCGTCAAAATCTGTTCAGGGCTGGACCCAAGAGGAGCCTGTTCTGAGCTGCTGTGGCACAGTTTGGCATTGTTCAGCTCTTTCCTATCAATCCTGTCCCTCCTGCAGGAGCCCTGGATCCCTGTCCCCCTCTCAGGGTATCCAGCATGTCTGCAGCAGCATCCTGAGGGGGCCAGCAGCCTCCAAAGCTTCAGGAATGAGTAAAGGTTCCCAAAAAGCTCTCCTAACTTCAATATACCCTGAGAAATGCCTTTTTCAGGTCTTGGACTCACATGAAATCCCTCTGGCCTTTCCATGTCCCTCCCACTCTCCTTTCCCAGCAACAGAAGTCACTGCTCTGAGGAGATGAGGACATGATTTCCCCCCTCTCCTCCATTACCTGCATCTGTTTGCTTGGGTGGCAGCCAGAAAAGTGACTTCATGCATTCAGTCTTTTTTCCCCTGCCCTTTATTTTTAATTTTATTTTCCTACTAGCCCAAGGCTCCCGCCTGTTGTAGCGTGGAGGGGGAAGCATTCCGGCCAAATCCTACCCTTGTGTTATGGTAATCGCGGCTGCCACCCAGCAGATGCAGCTCGCTGAAATAAAAAGGCTGTTTAACAGGCAGGGAGAAGGAGAGGGGAGCTTTTGTTTGGCACTCGCCAGGGTTGGAGTACACTTGTAAAGCAACTCCTCAAGCTCGTTGAAAAGAAGTGGAGGTTATTAGGTTCGTTTCGCTTGCTGCCGATGGTCCCGTTATTTTTTCCCCTGCATATTCCAGGCTTTTGCCCTGATTCTGAGAAGGAAGAGGAGAGAGATGCCACCTGAAACCTGCTGCCTCTGCTGCTGACCACGGAAATAGGGCAGGTGCCTGCTGGCAGGGTTCTGGCTGATTGCAGCCCAGAGTTCAAGGATGCTCAGGATGGTCTCCTGTGTTGGGAATGCTCCTCCCTCTGCCCAGGGCCCTTTCTTTTTCCCAGTAAGGATGTGGGGCTGGAGGGAGGAAATCACCTTCCTCAGGGGTGCTGAGCAGGGGTGCCCTACTGGATGCAGGCTCTTCTCTACCCCTTGGGGACCTAGACAGTCATGCAGGGGTATCCTGCTCACGGGACATGGCCTTGCCTGGTGCTCCTCTACTTTCCAGGGTGCTTGGTCCTGCCTGTGGTGAGACAGCAAAGTTAAGAAGACTCAAGAGCACACTTAATTGTGCTTGGAGCTATCAAAACACGGGGCGTGACAGCAGCAAAGGTGGTTCAGAATTTGTGGTTGGGTTGCTGACGGGGAGGAAAAAAATTCAAGTGACTGCAGGAGCTGGCATGGTATAAACCTGCATCCTTAGGGGTTATAGTCTTGTTTTGAAATGTTGCAGTTTTGGATGGGAGAATGACAGAAAGTAGTGCCATGGGGTTTTTATCTTCCCTCAGGTAATTGGGGGAAGATTATCAGATGGGTTGGGTTTCTGTCCCTGGTTCCCTCTGCCTACCTATCTATCCCTCTGTCTCGATGCATTTTCCACCAGCCCTCTTTGCTCTGAAAAACAGCAGTGATCCCCTTCAGATGCCAGGAATAAAATCAATACATGCCCTCTCCAATTCAGGTAGCTGTCCATAAATCTTCCCAGCTTCAGGCTGGTCTCCTAGGACTCCCACATCAGCTGGGAACCTATTTAATCAGCTGAGATGATCTGTGCTGTCTGTTTCCCAAAGGCCCTTTGAACTCTTTGTCTCCTCACTGAATGATGCTCAGTCCCTGAGGGTTTAGCCAGACTGGCCCATTCTGTGTGACAAGGCTCAGGTGAATAATGCCTGGAGCTGGCAGTGCCCAGGGTGCTGAGAGGAGTCCCAGCCCCTCTGCCAAGGCTTTATCACCACATCTCCCCATGCCCCTGGCTTGGCTCTCTGCAAAGCTCCATAAACCCACACCAGCATGAAGAGCTCCCATCCCAGTGCCAGGGGAAGACAATTATAGCTCTTTTTGAGAAGGCTTGGCAAGGGCTGGAAGGGGTGTATGAAATCACAGCCTCCCCCTCCTGGGGCTGCAGGCTTGATTTTCAGGATATTTTAGTGCATTTTAGGCTGGCAAGCAGTTCCATGCAGCAGCTTTGCTGAGGGACTTCTGGAAGAGGTTTTCCATACTGATCCAGCCCTTGGAAACACAGAACTCGGCATTGCTGAGGATATGGCCTCCAGAAAACAAATCTAAAACTGCCCCAAAGCAGCAGGACTCTTGGATCAGTTTCCAACCAGGGAAATGCTAGAGTGCCACCTGTAATAGCTGAGATTCCCTCCTAGGCTGTGTGGAAGTTGTGCTGGAGGTGCTTCCCCTGCCCCCCAGCAGCCTCCAAGCAGCACAGCCTGGTGAGATCCAGCCAGGTCCGTGCCCCAACTCCATCCAGCTCTGGCCCAAGGGGTCAGTGTTTCCAAAGGCTTCTGCACTCTATAAATCACAATTTAGCACGGACCACCATCAAGACAGACAAAGTAACCTAATCTGCCCACATATTAGGGTGTTGGAAAACAATAATCCAAGAAGGAAACACATTATCTGGCCTTGTTACTTTACAAAGTAATTTAAATTAATTTTTCCCTAGAGTGGTTAGGGAGCACTGCAACTTGCCCTTGTCTATTCTCTCCAGCTAATGAAGCTTTACCAGAGACTGCTCGTGAATTCCTATTAAGACCTCATCTTAGAGGTTACAGGGCAAAGCAATTTCTGCTCCTGGGAAAAATGCCTATGAATTTGTAATTGTATGTCCATGTTTGATAGGGATTAGCATCTGAAAGGGGTAGAGTGGTGGGTAGCAGAGAAAACATTATTTCAATTAGTTGAAGAAAAGCAATTTGACATCTGATTATAGTTTACACTTTTAATTTTCTCCTATTTCTCCTCTATTTTTTCCTAATTTTCTGGCATCTGAGGTAATTGTTTCCTGAAACTTTCCAAATTCACCAAACCAGCCACCTTTCCCTTCTCCTCCTTTCATCCATCATAGTTGAGATTCAAATGTAAATGGTTGCTGAGTTGAGTTTTTTCCTTTCCCTTCTTCTCTCCAGATTCACTGAATTTGGGGCTGGTGTAGAGGATGCTGTATCAAATCACACTGAAATGGGACATGATATTTCTCTTCATGCCAGGGAGGTGAAAGATGAGGAAGAGGAGGGTTTGCTCCACATCCAGGCTCATGGTCAGGCTTGTGCCCAGCAGCTTGACATGTTGCCAGTTCCTGACTCTCCTAGGCAGAGCCCCAATACCTAAAGATCCTCTCTGTGCTCAGAAATTACTTCCAATTCCCTCTTTTCCTCCCACCCCTCGGCCTTAGCCTTGAGCTCAGCTGTGCTCCATCTATTTTTTCCTGGCTTCTTGGTCTCCTATTTCCTAATGACGATGCAATCAGTTTTTGGGTGGGAGATTCCTCGTGAGAAGGCTTGTTGTTATTTAAGGAAGATCATGAAATCCATCCTTAATGAAAGGACGGGAGAAAACCCTTCCACCAAGTTACACTGAAGCCTGAGATTATAATTTTTATGGGCTTCCAATCTTTCCTGCCTCATGTCTTATCAGCAAATGCAGCTGGAGGCTTCAAAAACCCTCCCAGCTTGCTGCTGATTTTATGGGATGAAGATTAGAGATGATCGGATAGCAAATTATTCATTCCATTCGATATCCCTGGGCAGGAGGGAATATCCAGAGCAAAGTCAGCTCCTTTCTCCCTCTCTGAGCATCACACATTGGGAACCTTCCTATCTGCCACTCCAGCCACGCAGCAGCGCTTCCCCCCACGCTCAGAGGTGATTAGGGGTGCAAAATTCCCTCTGAGCAGATGGAAAAGCCAGGGGGAAACACAGATGCAGGCTCATCCCCCAACAATGAGGCAAAGCAGAGGCAGGTGGGGTTTCTTCTTCTGCAGGGATTTTTGGTTTGATTCCTCCCAGCCCTCTAAGGCAGGGTGGATCATGTATGTTGCTTTCTCAGCCTAATTTTCCAAGGCTCTGGGGCCTGAGGCTGATGTGAACATGCTGTCAGAGCCCAGGCAGCTCCTGATGTCAGGGAGCTCAGGGGGGACAGTGGACAGAGGAGAGACCCCAGAGCTGCCCTCAGATGTAAGAGCAGCAGCATCAGGCCCCTGCACAGGGAGTGGAGAGCGTGAACGCTGCCCAGAGATCCATCCCAAAATCAACTGGTGTAAAAAATATCATCCAGAATGTCCCATGAAATACCCATGGGCCACACTGGGGCTGCTGAGCAGGCCTTAAGGGCAAGTGAAGGCCATGGATGCCTTTTGCCAGGCCATTGGCACTGGGGTTTTCAACAGCACACAAATAAGAAAACACACGTCAGTCTAAAGACATTTTTAGAGAGGAGAAGTGGGGTACAGAGCTGTGATAGATGAAAACCCACAGCAGGAGCTGCCTTTTTCTGCTGTCTTTTATCCACAGTGGCACACTGAGCCAAGAAAATGCCCTTTTCACAGAGGTTGTAGCTCCTGGCTCTCTCCTGGCAGCAACCAGAGCAGGCAGGATTTGAAAGACAAGTGTCAATGGGAAATGAGAGAACTCTGGCACAAGCAAAGAATGCTTGGTTTGGATGGTAGATGTCATTTTCTTCATAAAGAAGTTTTACATTTGATTTGTGGGGGGTTTTTGGGGGGTTTTTTGGTGTGGGTTCTTTTATGTTTCATAGCAGCTATTGAAATGTAATAAATTTATAATTACTTTTCTACAAAAAAATTACAATCTCTTCTTTAGGGAATGTTCAGGTTTGCTCTCATATAGTATTTTTTTATTTTTATGGCTCTGTCTGGGAGACAGGGAGGAAATGGAGAGGATGAAAGAGGGAAGGAAGGAGGGAGGAAGGAAGTGAAGGAGGTGAAGAAGAAAGAAAATTATTTCCATTAAAACACAGAGTCCCACAATGTTTTTCAAAGAGGAGCTGGCATCTGTGCTTTGAGATCTATCATCCAGGAATGTTGCTTTGAGGAAATACTAGTTTTTCTTAAAAGTTATGTATTTTTTAGGGGAAATAATCACCAATTTTTGGAGTATATGAGTGTAAAGCCTGAAATTCCAATCCCTGCTTTGTGTAAAATCTGTTATACAGGCAACTGCTCACATGGGTCCTTGAAAGAGCATTGAGCTGGCTCTGGCTCCACTTGGCTTTGACTAAATGCTGCCAGGGTGATTTGTCCTTCTGTGCCTCAGTTTCCCTCAGCTCTAAAACGGACCTGTAGGGCTTTGTCTCACCATGGCTGGGTGATGCTGGAGGCTTAAATGAGAGAGACAGCGAGATTTCCATCACCCAGCAGCAGAAACACACGGTTATTTGTCATTGCAGGTCCCAAGCCACAGCCAGGATGACAAAAGGAGAACCTGGCTGGCAAATAATCTGTTGCAATTTCAGACTTTGCCCCTGCAGTGAGGCTGCTACAGTGACTTGCAGCTTCTCATCCCCCAAGGCCAGACCCAGGGATATGCAACCAAGGAGGTGCCACGGGAGCTTTGTCACACAGGCACCTTCCTTCCTAATGGCTGTGGGGGCTAAACGTGCTTTGGAGCACAGGGGAGCCTTCAGATAAGCACTGAGTGATTCCCTGGCCTCACCAGTGAGCCAAAAATCATTGACTTGTCTTAAATGTCATCTAAATGTGGGAACATGCAATTGGTGAAGAATTATTTGCTCCTCAGGATGGAGCTGACAGCAAGACCACTGTTCGAAAGGCACAGAGCCCTGCCTTCATCCCAGGGCCTGGCCTGTCATCTCCTGTCACTCCAACTCACCATAGCATGTGGGTGGATCCTTGAGATCTCCCTGTCTTTGGGAAATCAGCCCCAAGTCCCTGGAGCTGAGCTGTGCAGAGCCCTGGGGTGATTACACAACCCAGAGTAGGTGGAGAAGGAACCTCAGGAGCCAGCCCCAGGCGTGGCAGGGGAGTGGACAGCAGCAGCAGAATGTCCCAGACCTTGAATTTCCCCAGGGCAGCAGCAGGACCAGCTTCTCTAGGACTTCTGATCTGCTGATAAAGCTTTCTGCTCCAAACAGCCAGGCTGCTTTTGCTGGGCTTTTTGAGAGAAAGGCAACAGGCAGGCAGCAAAGATGGAGAGACCTGCATGCTTTGCCACCGGGTTTCCCCAGGTCTTGGGGAACCCAAAGTTCACTCTTGTTTTTACTTATTCACAAGCCATTCCTTTTCCTGTGTAATATGATTAGATTGTTTTACAGGGCCTAATTATGGGCCCCATGTTGTGACACTTCCTTGCTGAGTTCATAGGAAAGTCCCTGCCCCACTGATTTCGCAAGAAAAAATTAGTGGGCTTGGCAGTGGGGTTATCCCACACTGCAGCTGGGGGCCTGGCCATGGCAAGGAATTTGGGAAAGAGTTGGGAACTGGCCTTCGATCTTGTACAGCTCAAAGTCAGATCTGGTTTGTCTTCAGGATAAATGATATTATTGTAAATACAGGGTAAAGAGTTGAGATGAAGGAGGGCAGTCCTCCTCTGATGAGTGTGCATTCCTGAGGGTGCTGCACATTCCTGAACATGGGTCCCATGGGGATAAAGTGCTATTTGGAGCACCCAGGCAGGGTTCTTGGAGTGGAAATCACCAGAACCAGAGGTCGGGGGCTCAGATGTTGCTGAGGGATTACAAAGATGTTGTGACACCTCACAAGAAGGGTGACAATGGAACCCCTGGCTCACAACTTTATAATCTCCTTCAGGAGCAGCTGAAGTTTCTCAGCTGTGAAGCCAAATATCTCTTATTCTTTCTGTGGGTTGTTTTTTCCAGTCATCCAAACCTGACATGGACTGGAAAACTGCTTAACTGGGGACCTGAAACTTTCTCTGTCCTGCAGCATTTGTGCAGCTTTTGTGAAGGGCAAGCCTTGCAGCCTGCAACAGCTCTTTGGCTGTTTCTACCTGTTCTGGTATTGAAGAAATTCTGGGAACAGCCCTGATGACTCAATAAAATGAAGGCTGGGTCTGCTCTGTTTAATACTGTCACCATTAAACAAGGTGTGGGAGGTGAGAGGCAGTACCCAGCATGGAGTCTGGTCTATTAATTGGATGTTTTAGAGTCACCAATGTGGTTTTTTGGGTTATTAGTGACAGTTATTGAAAAGAAAAAGCAGGGAAGTGAGTGGGGGTCGCACAGGGTGGGAAGGAATGTCAGAGCTGGGGCATTGCTGGGCTCCCCCCGTTCTCCTCCTGTGGGGAGGGGACTTGGGGAACACCACGCTCCCCAGGCACCACAGCTTCACTGGGGAAGAGTTTTACCCATCTTGGTCTCGTTGTTTTCCTCCTGGGCCGATGTAAATATTTCGTGCCCGAGTTCCCTCCCACGCCCTACCTGAGGGCAATGCCAGGTTCAAATCACCGCGCCCCAAATTCCCCTCCGGCTTCGGCGGGAAAAGGGCAAAGAGGCACCTCCTTCCCGCAGCAGGATTTGAATAACCAGGTGAGAGCATCGGCCTTCCTCCTCGGGCCGTTTGATGATTGACCAGGCGCTCATTCCTGCGGCAGGGCGCCGTGCCCGAGCGCAGCGCCCGGCTCTCCCCGCGCAGCCCCGGCCCCGCTGCCACCATGCCCGCCCGCCGCCTGCTGCTCCTGGGGCTGCTCCTGCCGCTGGAAACTGCCTTCTGCCAGGAAGGTAAGCTGGCTGACATCCCGGGAAATAGAGGCAGGGAAAGGCAGCGAGCCCCGGGCAGGTGGGAGCTGCTGGTGGGGGACAAGGGACAACCGTGCAAGAGAGTCTTGGGAAGGGAAAATATATCCCAGATCCTGCCGGAGCTTAGCTCTGGCTTCACATCAGGATGGGTGGGTGCCCGTGGGTTCAGGGGTGTTGCTGGAGCCAGGATACAGACTTTCTACCTGTTTTGCAGAAGGCTGAAACTGCCACCTGAGGTTTATGTGAGGTGCTTGCACAGAGATAAACTGCTCTGCTTTACCTCTGGCAGGACTGTGCACTGAGATGAGTAATCTGTTTTCTTAAGGCTTTTTTTTTTTTTCTTTCTTTCTTTTTTCTCACTCTTATCCTTGAGCAAGTGTTGTTCTGGGTTGCTCCCTGAGCTCTCTGATCCTCCTGTTAATCTGTAATTTTGATCATTGCTGAGGACAGGGAACAAATATTTTCCTCAACAAATTGACCTCCTCTTCTCTTCCCGAAGACTTAACAGAGAAACTTCCTATGCTAAGGCATTATTTTTAGGCAATTCACTATGGGCTTCTTTAGTGCTAGAAATAATGAGGAGTAATTAAACCTCATCTGGTGCTGCCAAAGTCCCAGAAAATTCCCTCCCCCTTTCTCGTCCTGATGCCCCAGCTCTGACCACTCTTCCTGTGTTTGTTTACCAACTTGCTGAGGATTTAACAGTCTGGAGGGTTGTCAGCAGGGTTGAAAGTTTTGCTTGGAAAGAGTAAAAAAAAAAAAATCCTTTAATGAGGATTCAGAGTCTGGCACAGCTTCCTTAGACAGCAGAAAAGACAGGCCAGCCAAAGCTTTCCAAACACTCAGAGAAGATGTATTAAAAAGCGGGTCTGTGTCTTCAAATTAGCTGCTGAGTATGGAAATGGAATTGCAACAAGTGCACAGGCTTATTCTGGCACCGGCACTTCCCTTGGTCTGGTTTGTAGCTGCAGATGAATGGAGACACATCTGCCAGGGCTGCAGATTCCACACTGCTTAGCTTGGCTTCAGAGATCTTGTTTGTAGGGGAAAACCCCGTCTTTACCATGGGGCAATACAGAGAGGAGGTGGCAGAGCCCGAGGGACAGGCTGACCCAGGAGGGGCATCCCCGGTGGAGCATTTTTCCAGGAACACAGTCCTGTTTGCACAGGTGAGACTCATCCTTTCAGCCATCCCTCCTGGCAGGGCAGCAAGGTGTGCTGGTGGGACTGCAGCCAGGCAGTGCCCCCGAGGGCTGGGACAAACATTTACTCCCTGAATAGATCCTATCAAGCTCCTGCTTCTGCCTGATCCCCATTCCTCCTTTCTTATGCCCGTGCAAGTTTCCCAGCCGGTATTTCAGAGGCATTTGCCATTCCCTTACCATCCTTATCTCCCCCAGCAGCCAAGCCCTACATGATCTCTGGAACCCAAAAACCCTTGATTTCGGTTTGGTGTTTTCCCTTTTGGCTTTGGATGATCTGGAATCTAGTGGAAACAGCCACAGGAGTGAGATTTCACTGGCAAAAACATCCAGTACCTCCTGAGCATGCTTGTTCCAAGGAGGTCTGCTACCACTTTTCTTCTCCCCTCCTTTCCTGGAAGATCACGAGATGCAAATTTGGCAGTTTAAGTCATTGCTGACTTCATTCCCTGGTTGCCCTTGAACTCCCTCAACCCCAGCAGGAACCTCACGAAGGGCTGGACCTGACCACCCCCCGCCCCTTCGCAGGCTTAGGCTGGAAACCTTGGATCTGGCAGGAAAAATAAACTACAACTAATAAATAAATGTGGCCAGCAGCCAAGGACAGAGTGAGGGAGGATGCAAAGCGAGCCAAAATTCAGCCAGGAGGCAATAGGTGTGTTTGGGGCTGCACTCACAGGGGTGGTGGGCAGCAGGGCAGGAACATCCTTGACCACCAGGCAGGGCAGGAGGGGACCGAGCCCTGCTCTTCCCCACTGTCACCACCCCTGGCTGCCAGCAGCAGCAGCCTGCTGATACAATGGTATTTCAGTGGAAACACGCTGATATGAGAGGGAATTTCCGTCTGAACTCCTCCTGCTTGAGTTTCTGCCCTGGGACCTTGCAGAAACACGACAGATGTCTCTGTGGGGAGAGGGGGCTGAGAGATGCTACTCAGGGCTGTCCTCACAGCCCCTTGCCCAGCAGTGCCACTGCTTTCCAGACTGGCACAGCTGGCCAGGCTGATTTCACTTCCAAGAGGAAAAAAAGAGCTGTGTTTTGGGGGTTGAGGTTTGCTGTAGTTTTATTTATTATTTTTTATTTAAAAGTCTCTTGCAGTAAAGACTCCAGGAGCTGGGGATGCTACCAAAGGGCAGTCTCCCTCCTCAAAATCAGAGGGAGGAGAGAACAGCTGTTAGCAGCAGATCCAGTGTGAAGCTGTCTGTGGGTTAGGAGTTGGCACGTGTGGAGCATGCAGCCTGCTCTTACTACTGCTAGTAAAGATTATTTTCTGTTTATAGCAGAGGGCTGTCTCCTGTGAGACAGAGGAAGTGTTCAGTGTAGAGTTCCTGGGGGAGACTGAAGTATCCACTGCTCATCCTGGGGCAGCTCAGCCTTGCAGGTGTCCCTGGCTGGGTCTGGGTGTCCTGAGGCTGATGCTGGGGCTGGCAGGTGTCGCCCTCCAGCTGCCCCAGCTGCCCATGCAGAGGGACCACGGTGTGTGCAGGGGTTGGTGTTTTGATCAGCAGATGAGAAAAAGCTGGGTCTGAGTAAATAGTAATTAAATCTCAAAGGCTGTATAGACAAGGTGTCCTTTAGTGCTGATGTGATGGCACTTAAGGATGGGTTTGACTACTCTGAATGCTCCATTGTCCAAAATCCAGTGAGAGGCAAGGAGCAGCCATCCCAGCAAGGGCTGGGACAAGGTTGCCTCTTCTCACCGCCAGCTCTTGCATCCTGCCCACATCCAGGAATGTGTCTCACAGCCTTCCCACCCGTGGCTGGATTCCTGCTTAGGTCTGGATAGAGAAAAACGAACTTGTCAGTCTGTTCCATCCCTGGGGGAAATGGGGCTATCCCAGCCAGCTCCCACCCCTCCACCCCAATGCTGCTTGGGCCCCTGCCAGCCCCACCTGTTCTTTGTGCTGAGGTTATTCCTCTGAATGCCTCAGCCTTCAATTTCTGCCATAAATCATTTGCTGCTCTGGAAATTTGTTGGATGGTGCATTTTACCAAAATCCACAGTGACAACTTTTTGCCGTGGGAGTGGCAACCAAATCTTACATTCTCCCTGTTAGGGAGTCCTTATTTTACCAGTCAGTAGTTGGAAAATATCCCAGGAATGATGTCTGTGGCATCTGGGGACAGAGAATAAGCAGTTTGCTGAAACCCCTCTGCCTTCCTTCCTTTGGCAAACATTCTCCTTCACCGCCTTCCTCCTTGTCCCCCAGGCCTTTTCTCCCCCATCACAGAGTCACCAGCCCCCAAGGTGCATGTTTATGTATTTGTACGTGGATGTCAGTATATATGGGGCCCCAAAGCTGCCAGGCACCACACTCCACATGCAAACACCACTGAAAACGCTGTTAATTGTACTTTATTTCATTGCTATCACCCAGGTAAGCCTGCCTGAACCGACACCAACGTCCCGCTCGGATTTGCAGGATCAAGCTCTCATCTGGACCTTGCCGAAGCTGGATGGGAGGAGCTGGGCAGATAAAGCCTGAGGATGGATTTCTAACCTGTGTCCTCTTCTCTCCCTGCAGCCCGGGGCAGCCTCCAGCCGTGGTCGCAGGGCGTCATCGCAGTGGTTGTGTTTCTAGTCCTGGTAGCCATCGCTTTCGTGGTCAACAGGTTCTGGTGTAAGGATAAAGTGTAAGTGTGGGAGGTGGCTCTGAGCTGAGCTCAGCTGCCTTGGCACGTGTCACTTCCAGCAGCCTCTGTGCATGTGCCAGCATTGGGAACACCGTGCTTGCTGTGCCGGGAGATGGGCTGGGAGAGGAAAGACTCCGTGTCCTCATCTCCCTGTCCTTTTGTCCCTGTCCTGGTCTCTGATCCCTGTTACTGATTGCCAGGTGGGAGCTTGCACCATACAAATTCTGCCATGAGAAAAGAAAGCACTGTGCTGGGAATGGCAAAGCCACAGCATCATGGCTGGATCACATGGGAACATGTTCAGGGGGCTGGCCCAGCCTGGTTTTCTATGGGTTTTGGGAATGCAGTTCCCATGTGCCTTATATCCATAGGATAATAACCCTGAACCAGCTTTTTTTGCAGTGCAGACAGAGCCAAGTTGTGAGAACACACCGAGAGGAGCTGGGAGAAAGGGAGGTAGCCAGGCAGTGGCAGTACTCTCCACCTGGAGCCCATGGCACAGGCAAATGTGGTGTCTTTATTCATTTGAAAAAGGCTCTGTGGGATGGGTTAACTCTTGCCTGATGCTGGAGCTGCTGCTCCTGCTCAGCCAAGCAAGGCCAACTGTCTAAGTTACAGTAACTTGACCTTGAACCTGAGCCCAAAGGCAACAGGGGATGAAGACCAAAAGCACCCTACATCTGTTTCCTGGCTCCTCTGCACTGTGGAGTTGCTTTAGGCTGGAGTCTTCTTGCACCTGTACATTCCAGCAGCCTCTCCAGGCCGGGGAGGTGGGCGGCTGGTTTATACTCTGAGCATCAGCAGGACAGCTTTAGCCCCAGAGGCATTTTAAATGGGTCCCTTTGAGATGCATTCTGGGCCAATGCATGGTACAGTATGTGTATATATTTATATATTTATATGGTCTGATTTGCCACTGTGGTCTTTGTTTCCCAAAGAGGAACCTTTGTCCTCAAACTGAAGGAACCCCCAGCCCATGGAGTGGCAGGCAGGGATGGTGTTTCCCACTGCTGCCCGTGCCTGGCTGCCTTTTCCCAGCCTGGAGGCAGAGGATGCTGAGGAGGGCTTGAGGAGGGAAGGTGCCTTGTTTTAATTAATCTGGCCTTTCTTCAGAAGAGCAGGAGCGAGGCTCAGCAGCCTGGAGCCCTGCCAGCTCTGCGCTGTCACTGTGACAGCAGCTATCAGCTCGAGCCACCGCCTGTTTATGACAGGCTGTTCCTTGGAAAAGCCTCTGAAACTGCCCTTGGGCAAGTGCTGGAGGAGGCAGGGCCGTGCATGCAGGGTGGACCTGCACCCACCCTCTGCTGCTAAATCCCCCCTGGTGCTGCTCAGGCTGCAGGCTTGCTCCAGAGCCGAGCTTTTGGAGTCTGGCTGAGGTTGAACACCCTATCCTGCCCAGTGGCTCCTTCTGCAAGTGATCCAGACTCAGTTTTGAGTGAGAGCAGCTTGGCTTTGCTCACATGGATGTGCACAAGGACAGCCCTCCTGTGCCAGTGCTGAGGCACCAGCAGAGCCTTGACTGCTCTCTCTGTGTCCATCGGGATCCACAGGGACTATTCTGCAACAGATTACACAGAAGTAGACTGGAAAAACCAGTTAGCAGGAGAAAACAATCCCACGTATTGACAAGGAGTGCTGCTGACTGCCAGCACGGTGCTGGGAGTCACCGCTGCAGACAGGGGCTGGCATTTGGCACAGCCTCTGCAAACCTGCAGTGAGGGTGTTTCTCCTTGTCCTTGTCCTGCTGGGAAGGAGGCTGAGCAGGGTGTCCGAGGACAGAATCACACCCTGGTAGTTTATTGTCTCTGTGGTGTCATCACCAGTAAGGGGCTGCTCCCCTGCATGGCTCCTTTGCTGCTCTGTCCAAACTCCTCTCTTCTCTCCCTCCAGGGAAAATGCTGAGAACGTGGTGAGTGTGGAGGACAAGCCAGATGCTGTCACATCCAACGGCCACGAAGGGAGATACGTATCAGCTGCAGCTGACTTCAGGTGAAGGACCTGCTCAGACTTCTTCCCCGTGGCTCCCAGGCTCTGTTCTGTTCCCTGGGGACAGCTCAGACATGCAGAGCAATGGTCTCACCCACTCAGGGTCTTACATGTCCCATGCACCTATTTTTGGGGACTTTAACCTTTCCAGGGGCTAAGCACAGGGCAGTGAGGAAGTATCCCCTTCTCCTTCATCTCTCCCTATCCCTGCAGCTGAGCCCCACAATCCATCCACCACCTCACAACCTGCTACGCCACATTTTTCTTATGTTACGTCACAGCTTTCCAACAAAGGAAACCACCAAAAGTGACCACCAGCCACCACACAGATGGTGACAGCCAAAACAGCCCTCACTAACAATTAGAGCGATTCCCACCCCACACCTGGCTCTGGTCCTTTCAGGGTGACCCCTCCTGTGGTCCCTCACTCAGTGCACAGCTGGCACCAGCAAGGTCAGGACACCAGTGGTAGCTTTAGGGGTGCTGGTCTTGCTGGGACTGAGCTCAGCATTGCACTTGTCCCCCTTGGTGCAGGTCCAAAGAGAACCAGCATGCCTACGAGAACACCGTGGAGCCCGAGGAGAAGGTGATCACCACGGCCATGTAGCAGCACCCACCCGCCGCCCTCCTCTTGCTCTCAATTCTCTTCCCGCTATTGCGATGGGCATTTTCACAGAGACCCTCTGCCCTGGCACCCCTGGGAGGGAGGGGCCCTGGCCTCTCCACGGCACCACCACCTCCTGATCTTCTCCTTTTCTACCTGTGGGACATGCTCTTGTCCCTCTGGGGCTGGTGTCCACACGGGCATTGGTCCCCAGGAGAGGTCTGGAGGTGCCACCTCTCCTGCCTGGTGGTCACCCTACCTGGTTGGCGAGGTTGGTGTCTCAAGTCCCAGGAGGGTGTTGACCTGTTCAAGACACAGAGGGGATCCTGCTGCGTGCCTGGGACATCCCCACGCTCCCAGCTGCCCTCCAGGGAGCTGCTGATGGAAAACCTGCTCTTTTTTTCCCCAGTTCACCCTCCTTTTTATGACCTACACCATGCATTTTAATGTCAGAACAAACTTTCCCCTCTGTACATATCTTCCCAGTGAGCAATAAAGAGAATTGTTGCCTATGACAGCAAAGAGGGTCGTTCTGCTAATCAGCCAAAGGACTTTGTGGCATCTCACAGCTCTCCCAGCCTTCAGGCAGTTGGGAGAATGAAGGACATCGGGGAATGCTCAGCATTTGGACTGCCCCAGAGCCTCAAAGGGATTTACAGGGAAGTGAGAGCATCGTTCCCCTCCGTTTGCCAGGTGGGGTTACTGAGCCACAGAAACAATCCAGCACTTCTCAGTGCTGCTTAATGGGTGAAAGGCAGCACTCCCTGAATCCCACTGACCACAACATGCAGCCCTACAGCCAACTGGGAACCATTTCCAGGGCTGGAGGCTGTCAATGGCAGTCATTGATCAATGCTGCCAAGAAGTGGCTGGGGGCTACTCTGGCCAGTGCTGGCTATCCTGGGGCAGCCAGCCAGCCATAGTGCAACCTGCTCCTGCCAGGCTGCTCATTAACCAGGGTCTGCCTTTTGCTGTGGTGGGGACAGTGCCAGGGCCTCCATGGGGACAACGAGTGTTTCTAAGCTGTGGCATTTGTAGATTGAAATGAGAGACCTCTGATGCTTTGGCCATTCCTGGAACATGAGTTACTCCAGTGGCATGAAGGGTCCTCTTCTTGATCAGTGAAGAAAGGATTAAGGGACTCTGCAACCAAGGGCAGCCCAGCTGGAGCAGCACTGGGATGGGAGATTTACAAGAGGGCATTTTTGGCAGTTCCTGGTTTGGGGGGAGCGAGGTGTTTCTAGAGCTCTGCTGTGCACTTCCCACAGCTGAAGCTGCTGATGTCCCTAGCAAGTGGAGACACAAAAATTCAGGCAGGTGTCTTCCAGTAACAGCCCCACCTCAAAAGGCATTTTCCCTAGGGCCTGAAGTAGGTGAGTATTTTGAAAATACCCTCAAAGACTTGGCATTGAGAAATCACAGCTCCTGTTGAGAAATTGCATGGGAGAAGAAGAAAACAGGCAGAAGGTTTAGAGGGGTCAAGCCCCCAGATGTGAGGGCAGGATGGCTGCATCCCCAGTACCGTGTCAGAGCTGTTTCCATCTACCACCCTCCCCTGGGTAGCTGGAGACTGAGCCAACCCCAGACTGGGTCCTGGACCACCCCACTTGTGCCCCTGATGGATGCTGCTCCCCTGACTTTCCTCTCACAGGTGCCAAACATCACGTGGGTTTGGAAAAAACCAAGCTCCTCAAGGTTCAGTGGCACTGCTGCACTCAGCAGGGTTTAAGGATTAGTCATTGCCTGTTCCTGCCCTGTCAGCACTTGGGCTGGGGGTGTGGCAAGAGGAAGGGAACCCATTAATTTTTTACCTCTCAGTTGCAAAAGACGTTAACAATGTCATCCTTATAATGAGTAACAACAGGAGTTCATTCCCTGCCCTGTGTACACAGTGAATGTGTGACAGATGCCTGAGCTGTTCACCCTGCAATGCCTGGACGAGGGTTTGGAGTGCAGGTGTGCTCAGAGGGTCTCAGTGTCCCTTTCCCCACGGATCCCTGCCATGGCTGTAAGTCTGAACAAGGACAAGGCTTCACTGCTGGGCTTGCCCAGGAGCTTCCCTGCTTGGTCTTATCACAACCAGTGCCCCTTTGGAGTCCACTTCCCTGGGGAAAGCACCTTGTGCAGGAGCCAGTGCTATGTCCTAGCAGGACCTCATCTCTGCACTGTCCAGGGTGCTGTCCTGCCTCAGTTTCCCTGGTCTGTGTGTGAAGCACGAGCCGAGGCTGACTGAAGCTGCCTTCCCGCGAGCTGTGCAGTCGCTCGCAGATGCTTCTCGGTGTGATCCTAAAAAGAACAAAAGGGAGCGAGCATAAATGAAATTTATTGTTGGAAAATCTTAATTAGATTTTAAGCCCCAAAGGGAGAAAAGTGAGGTATTATCTGACACAGCTAATGAGTGTTAAGGGTCCATTGTTATATTTCTTGTTTACCTTTCTGTACTGGCTGATACAGCCCAGATCCTCGTCTGTACTGCCATAATTAGGATATCTCATCTCTTGCTGATAGGGTCGGGATGCTCTTCAAAGCACAATGCTGTCTCATCCCTCCCTGGCAGGATGAGCGTGATTGGGAAGACAACTTCTGGCATGCCAGTGCTCGTGCCTTCCACACAGCCCCCATGAGCTGGGGAATGTCCTCTAGAGTCCGGGCTGTACCTGAGACCCCCAGGTGAGGGGCACCTCCCACAGCCTCAGAGACCTCTCTGAAGGGCCCTAAGTCAACTTGCCTGAGGGTCAAATCCCCTCCAACACCTCTCTCCACACAGCACAAGGCGATGAAGGTGTCCTTCACAAGACTCCCCATGCCCACTAGTGAAGGGTAAGGACATCATGGGTGCTCCATCCTATCCCCCATTCCATAATGCCATTATCTCTGAAACCTTGGGTTTCAGGAAGATGTCCAGGGTTGTGTTCTGCTGCAGACAGCATAGTCTCCTCTGGGGCAGAAGATATTCAGGGTGGGTTTTTTGCACCCCCACTTTGTTACAAGGTGTATCGTGACTTTTCTTTGTGACCTAGGAGGGTGCAATCCATCTCTTGGAACCCCAGATAGTGAGATATCTTGTTGAAAGCCACCTTTACTCTGATGCTTCCCCGATCTCTCCTGAGGCTCTTTAGCGATGAAGGTTTGAGATGTTTCTGTTCCAGCTGTAACTGGAGCAGTTTGGGCAGGTGGACACCTACGACATAAATGATCCCAAGGTAGTTTAATTACAGATTTGCTGTATTCAGGTAAACTGCTGCTGGGAGCAGCACCCGCTCTATCCCTGCACCTGAGCAAACCTGGGGTTTATCTCCCGCCATTGGGCACCTTGACACCCAAGAGGTATGATTTGGATCTCCAGAGGAAAAAAAGGAGCCTGTCCCACTGCCGTGGTCCTTTGGGTGGGGAAGAAGCCCAGCCACCCAGGTGGAAGTCAGGAGCATGACATGGAGGGGTGGATGTGTGTGGGCAAGGGGGCTGCAAAGTTTTTGGTCTTGATTCAAGCCACTGAAAGCCAGAAGAAAAATACCATCCATTGTTGGTTTATACACCCGCAGTAGCCAAACAAACATCCCTGGAGCCTGTCCTTATCACTTTATTACACCTGCTAGAGTGAATAGATTAAAGAGAATGGGGGAGGGGGGAGAAAGCTGAAGAATCCAGCAGAAAAACTGGGTTTTGGGATTGTTAATTATTCTCTGGGGTCTCTAATCTTTAACTGGCAAACAGCATCACTAACTGTCTTAAAGCCCCTCCTGGAACATCCTGATAATAAGCCATCTGCATGAAGGCACCCCGTTATCTGCCCTCCTCCAGCCGCCTGTGACATGGCTGGAGTGGGAGATAATGAATGTGTGGTGTGTAATAACGACACGTCATTCATGATTATCGGCCTGATACCCAACCTTTTAGCTCCATTGTTTGTGCTTCAAAAAGAAAACGAAAAAAAAAAAAGGAAAAGGAAAAGAGAAAATAAAAAGGAGAAGGGAAAAAAGGAAAAGGGAAATTTTTGGTGCTATGGATTGTCCCGGGGTCCCCGAGGTGTCTCCGTGCCAAAGGGGCTGGCTCTCGCAGCATCTCCCAGAGGGTTTGTTGGTACTCGGGAAGGACTCGCCCTGGATTGGCGGCTGCGGTAGCCATGGTGATGGAGGAGCGAGCTGAGACAGCGCAGAAATGTCACCGCCTGCCAGGGAGATATTTGGGGCAAATGCGTGGACGATTAGATCTGTGTCACTGCCTGCTGCCCTGCTCCTCACACAGCTCCTTTGCTGCTCTCCCAGCCGTTTGGTGGTGGCTTGGCAGAGGAGGTTATCTTGTACAAGCTGCTGTCCAGAAACTGCCACCGTTTGAAGGTGGGGGGATGTTTGTGCTGCTCAGTTTGACCTGGCTAAGCTGAAAACTGGAAGAATTTTCTCCTGGTTGCTGCTGCATTAGGGCTTCACAGTGCATCGGTGCTGAGAGACCCTTCCTCAAAAGCTTTGGCCCTTCAAACTGCAAACCTGGTTTAAGCATGATTCGTAACAGGAAGAGATTTTAAAGTGATTGGCTCTGATTACCTCAATTACTGTCATAGCTGCCTGGAATAGCAATCCATTTTTTGCATCAAAAATGTCAGCAGCTTCTCCTCTCTTTCCCAAGCAGGTTACCAAGAGCAGTTTCCCTGGAGAAAGTCTCTGCTGGAAGTGGTTGGGGTTGGCCATTCGTAATCTAGCCATCAGAAGGACACTTGGAAACCAAATAGGCAGCTTTGGTCATGGCAGTGAATAGGGTGATGGCCCCAAAACACAGGGCACCGTGCAGTCCGTGGGGTGGGCAGCAGCTGGGGGTCCAAACCCCCAATTCCCAAACCACAAGATGCTGTAGTGACACCTCTAAGTGCCACTCAGTTTGTTTTGGAGCCCACCACCAAGGAGACTGGGATGGTCTTTGTGGCCAAGGGCACCCAAAGCTCATTTCTTGGACCACCTGCTGGAGAGTAGATAAGCACAGCTTCAAGGTGGTTTATCTCTTCCCAGATGAGTGGATGAAATGTCTGACAAATGGGATTTTTCAGTAACGAAAAGGTGTTTTTAAACCACTGCCTTCTGAAGGCCTCGCTGTGCTGGAGCTGGGGAGGAGGAGAGCAGGAGTCTGACCTTTCAGACCTGAGTCCACCAGTCCTGCCAGGGTGGTGGCACTGGCATCTGCACAACCTGCACCCAGCCTCCTTCTGCGAGTGAGAAGGGGAGGGCTGGGAGAAGAGGAACTTGGTCTTCAGCTGCCTTGCAAAATAAACATAAGCTGCACCTTGCTGGTTAATCCAGAATCCCTGTCCCTTTTGGTACCCACATAGCCAAAACAAAGGTCTGGATCCAGCCTGAGAATAATGTTGTTTCTCAAACTGAGGACGCAGCAGGCAGCAGAGATGGGGAGCAGGAGGGCTGCAGCAGTTCAGTCAGATGGGAAGCTGCTCAGGTTTGACTGTCCTGATCTGGCCATCAGCAGAGAGCTGCTCAGGCAGACTGACAGGCAGACAGACATGGTTTGGATATGTTGGTGCCTGCAGGGATCCTGGTGGTGCCAGTGCTGGCGGTGAAAGCTGCACAGCCTTGTCAGCCACCGTGGCATGGCACATATGCAGACCTTGGTGCCTTGGTTTCCCCTGAGGTTGGCTGAGTGCCCTCACAGTGACAAACCTTCCCTGGGCTTTGGGTAATGCCCCAGACACATGGGGGACTCTGACAGAGTGGCTTCTCTGCCGAGGGTGGGGACAGGGACAGGACACATGGTCTGCCACGCTGGCCCTGGCCGTGCTGCCTGCCAGGCCCAGGGGTTTTGCCAGGGACCAGGGAGGAATTTTTCTGGGTCTCCCACTGCCACCTACTGATCCATTTCACACCCTGGACCTGCAGCTCATACAGATGGTCCGCCTGGACTGGTGTTGGAGAAAGACTCCCTGCACCCCCACAACAAGCCCAATTTCAGGGCTAGTACTCACCTGCACCGCTTGGGCAGGCCACCCTGGAACTGAGCAGGCAGTTCTCAGCCTCTGCAGGACAGAGTTTGAGGCAGACTCACATCTCTTCTTGTTTTATTCTGCAAGCTGACTTTGTTCTTACCACCAGCACTTTCGTGTGTGCGCTGTGTATTTCTGTTTTGCTTTCTTTGACCACAGATCATTTCAGTTGTTTCCTTACTATTGAAACTCCTGGAGTCACAGGTGAGGTGATGGATGGTGTGGGATCTGTGGAAACAGGCTCAACACGGTGCATGGAAACAGTGCTTGTGGTTTGAGAAAACACTGACAGCACTGCACCCTTGGGCGCAGCCTTGCCTCTGGCCTGCTGGGACTCCTCTTGCACCCTGCTGGGCCCCCAAATGCAAAGGAAGCCAAATTCATGCTTGGAGATCATCCCCACAAGGCTTTATTTTCATTTAAGAGAGGAAAACAGTGCTGATCACACGCTGTTTCCAGTGTGCCAAGTGCTTCCTCAGGTTAGCTGATGGCATTTTCTGTGCTGGCTCCTGAGCACCCTCAGCTCAAGGAAGTTCAGAGCTGGAGCAGAAAACAACCATGAGCATTCACCTCCATAATGGTGGGCACAGTGCCAGCCCCAGAACAGGAATTGTTGGGAGGGGGGTGTGTGGGGGTGCAGGGAGGCTGCTGGGAGGGCCCTCCTGGCCCGGCACACCCAGGCTGAAGGCAGGGCAGGGGCTGTGCTGGGGCAGTGCCCAGGCTTTAGGCATCCCTGCAAACCATACTAGGTGTTGTTCACTGCCAAGCCCGGTGGGGAACTGACAATGGGACAAATCTACAGGCAGGTGAGAGAAGTCCTGTCAGGGAGTGTGTGAGGGCAGGTTGGAGATGAGGAGATGAGCAGGACATGGAGGATGCCCCTAGAGGTGAAGGATGAACCACAGCAATGCTGTGGAACACCCTTGGCAGTGCTGCTCCCCTTTCAAGGAGGGGAGCTGAACCTGCTGGGTTTGGTGTTTGCGGGCTCAGCGAGCCGCTCTTGACACCAGTAGGACAGGGGTTAATATGGGAGAGGTTCACTGTGGGTCTGTTTGGTGATACCCTCTAAAACCTGTGGGTGGAGGGTGTCCCTTGGGAGAGCTCTTGTCCCCCTGCCATGGTACCACATGGGATCATAAAATCTTCTTCAAATGCAGGTGTATCCCGTTGCTGGACCTGAGGACAATCTGTGGTATCATTATGGGAAGCTTGGATGGGTTTGGGTAGAGCTCGAAGCGCTGCAGGGTCAAGGCCAGGGCCACCTTCATCTCATTCATGGCAAACTGCTGCCCGATGCAATTCCTGCAGGGAGGGGGACAAGTGCTCTGATTGCTGCCTTTGTCCTCAGCCCTCCCTGGGAGAGCTGAGGGACCTCCAGCTGCTGAGAGGATAACACCACAGCTTATCTAGTAGGCCCCTATGCACCCAACACTGTGGTGGGGTATTGCTATTTATTTTATTATTAAACATTGAAGAAAAATACGAGATTGAGAGAACAGGGGCTAACTTCACTAGGAAGTGAAGCCAGGAGCCAGATAAAAGCCCAGACACCTCCAAAAGGTTATTTCTGGCTCTGTGAGGTGATTCTCTTGCGAGCTACTGAGACTTCAGTATCCTACATCTGTCTATTGATACAGCATGGGACCCATGGAGACTTGGCCCCCTTGGCTTTGAGGTACTCTGGGACTCACCCCTAAACAAGGGACTGGTGTTCCCAACACAGGCAACAGAAAATGTAAACATCTCCACAAAGCCACAAGAAAAAATGTGTGAAATCCTAGTGACCACAGAGCTGATGAAGCATGGAAATCCTATTACAGGCGATGCTGTAATAGGAGATCCTGTTACAGAAAGCCTGCTTGAGTTGGCCAAGCCAGCTTGGCTTGTGGAGACTGAGGGAGGATTAGCCTTAGGAGCTCGCATCTGGGCTAGGTCTCACATGCAAGGCAGCCTGATAGGAAGGAGAGGGATGAAGGGTCTCCCACCTGGATCCAGCAGAGAAAGGCAGGAAAGCATGGGAGTGCCTCTGTGCTGAGTTCTCTGGAGAAAACCTCAGGGGATCATAAACCTGTGGGAGCAACAAAGACCATCTGGTCAGTGTTTGGTGTGATCTGAGCAGCACCAGGTCCTTCCCTGGTCCCCAGGTTAGGGCTGGATATGGCCTGTGCTCTTTCTGGGGGAGCTGCAGGTGACAGTCATCTCTCTACAAAGCCACTGAGTGGATCTTCCCCTTGGACATGACCAGGTCACCCACTGCAATGCCCAAGATGCCTGCAGGTGTTTTCTCATCCATGGCAGCAAGGATCAAGCCAGGATCCCTCCATTCCAGAGATGTCTGATCCTTGCTCTCCAGACAGCCACTGGAGAGAGTCAGCTACGCAGCCTTCTTCAAACTTTCCAGTTATTTATTGAGGCCTCTAAAATATCATCTTCAAATCACACACTTTCTTGTGGGGCTTGGGACTTCTCATACCATTCTAAGTGTGTGCAGGGCAGCTGAAAGCAGTCAGAGCATCTCTGTGCCACCATGCACAAAGAGAGACTATTGAACACCCTTTCCCAGCCCTTTGTCATGTTCAAAGCCTTTGGAGTGTTTGGTAACTCGACTGAACTTTGTATTTAGATATGGGCTGTTGGAATGACAGGGGGGAATAAAAAAACCATAGCAGGCAGGCACAGGCTGCCTTCTTCAAGGGGAATGGATGTCTGGGCTCAGAGACCATCCTCCCTTTCTTGTTATCAAGCTGAAATACCTCAGGGTCCTCCCACACTTCCCGGTTCCTGTGAATAGCAAATATGCTCAATGCAACATGGCAGCCTGTAAAAGAAAAGGGAGAAAAAGCTCATGACAGCTCAGAGTGAAAATGCAGGAGAAGTGTTTTTGGGATGCTCTCCCTCCCCGGGCTCTGCAGGGGCTGTTGCAGGAGATTTGGCAGGGATCTCCTGAAAATCTCACACGTCAAAAACAAAGACCTCAGGGCTGGGTCCCTTTTTGTCTATCAGTGTATCACTTTCACTTGGCCAGGAACAACACTCCGAAAGTCCCCTCTGAGCTCTGGAGCACATCCTTGGACTCTGTCTGGCCACCCTTTCCAGGCTCACTGTGGCAGCAAGCTGTGGTAGCTCCGTACAGCTACAGGAGAGAGAAGGGAGTCTGGAAGACCCTCCAGCCCCTCCACACAGAGCGAGGAAGCCCTGCTTGTCACAGACAGCAGCATGAAGGATGGACAAACTCAACAGACCTGCTGGTAAGCTGCGTCCATCAGGAAATGTCACGGGTTTGGAGAGCTCTCGGGACACAGCAGCAACTGGTGGGAACAGGCGTAAGCTCTCTTTGATGCACATCGTGGTGTAGGTCATCTTCCCAAGATCCTCCCTGAAAGCATACTTGCTGAGGATGCACTCAATCCCTTTGTCTATGTCATTGACAAAGGTGCACTGGTCTGCCCCAGTACAGACCCCTGAGGGAAACCACTTGTCACTGATCTGGACAATTGGCCACTACCCACTGGATGCCACTTTCCAAACAATTCTTCAACCACTCAGCAGTCCACCCATCAAATCCTTCTCTCTCCAATTTAGGGAGAAAAATGTTGGGAGGGACTATGTCAAAGGCCTTCAAGGGTAAATTAAAAGAGTCCAAGATAAAGGAGTAGGAAGTCCTAGCTCACCACTCAATGGTGTCTCGGTCTCCCAGGATGCCCTGGATCTCTTCCCTGCACCGCTGCTGGTGCTCAGGGTGCAGTGACATGCAGTAGAAGAGCCAGGAGAGCCCACTGGCCACAGTATCGTGACCCTCAAACATGAAGGTGTCCACCTCGGCACGCAGGTCCTCATCAGACAGTCCAACTCCATTCTCATCCTAAGAAAGAGGAGAGCATGTCATTCCTAACCACATGGATCTTTTAGTTTTACACCCAAAGGACTTGTATGTCCTTTGGGTGTAAAACTAAAAGATCCATGGTGTGTCTTGTGCTTCTCTTCTTGTGCTGATGCACCCTCAGTGCCAGACGGTTCTGTTCTTTGGCATTTGGTACAATCATCTCAAACATTTACCTTGCTACAAAGAAGAATGTCCAGAAAATCCAGGTGCTTCTTCTTCTGGATCTTTTCAAGCTCCTTCTCATCGGAGTGCAACATCTTTCTTTCTTTTATTACCTGATCTGCACAGAGGAGAGGTCAGTTCTGTGCATCCTGTCCCTCCAGAGTACCCTCATGTACCTGACTGCTCAATCATCAGCTTGGACTCTGTTTAAGGTGCATTCCTCTGGCCACTCCATGCTGTAACCCCACCCTGAGCCACTCCAGGGGCAAGTGGCAGAGAGGTTCAGCTGGGAGACAGGACTGGGGAGAAAGGGGCAGGAGTACCTGTGTGGGTATGGGCCAGCTTGCAGGTATCCTGAAACGTGCGGGCATTGCGAGTGAAGTTGTAGAAGACATCCTTGAAGGAAAAATTCCTGATCCTATTGCTCAGGAGGTAGCTCAGGTCAAAAACAGCTCTAATATAATAGTGGGAGTTGCTGTAAGGAGACCGAGGTCAAAGCTGGTGTTAGCAAGATGAGTGGGGAACAGGAGCACTGTCTTTCCCAGGGTTTGGAAACTCAGGCACTGACCTCAAAGTCTGGCAGTTGGAATTAAAACTGAAGGCACATTTCATGATGCTGTCTAGTGTCATCAAGCTGACATCTTGAAAGAGCTCCACTGACTGCCTCTCTGTGATCCTCTTGTCCCATTTATCCTAGAGGAAGAGCCAGGGTAAGGAAAGACAGAACACCTTCTGTGGTCAGGTCATATTTTCCTGTCCTTCCCAGAACCACATTGCTAATTGCTTTCTTTTCTGGAAGCAGGGGCCCTAGCCCATGATATAGTCTGTGAACCTAATCTAACTCTCTGTGCATTTCTTTTCCTAGGTGTGAAAGGATACACATGAGTGTATGAAAGGATATTCTTACAGTGGTTGATTTTATTGGCAAACAAAGAGAAAGAATAAGTGGAATGTCCAAAGGAAAGTGAGGAGAGCAATTTTAGAACTTCAAAACTACTCCAAAAATTCAGTGAAAGTAGAAACTCTCTAAGTGCCGTCTCTTTCTCTTATTCATTTTTTATTTTTACTGTTTCACAGCTGAAAGGTAAAAGTAGCAGGAGTGGGGATTCTTACCAGCATCACTTTGACTGAGTCTGACATCAGGGTCACGTAAGATTTCAGCACATCGTAGTGAAAGGCTGGGGTGAGCATCTTCCTGTGCTGGAACCATTTGCTTCCTTCCAGGACCAGCAGCCCCTTCCCTGAAGCACAAAGAGCAAAGGCACAATCAGTTCCTGCAGGCTCTGATCACAGCTCTGACAGCCTTACTACTACTTTCGACTTACCAATCCAGGGAACTAGGAGTTTGTAGACTGCACTAGCCTTGGGATCTGTAAAATGGAACAAATATCAGAAATGTATGAATAACTGATGAATTCAACACAACAAAAGAGAAAATTGACATTTGCCAATGCCTTCTTGCCATTGCCATGACAACTCACACTTTTTACTGGGTTTACTGGGAAGCACAAATATTGTGGTGGTAGAAGCCATAGAAGACAGAAAGACAGATGACCCTCAAACTGGGAACTGACAGGAAACTGGAAGGAGCAGGCACCTGGTCTCTGTTTTGCACAGGAATACACACTGCTCCATGAAACCTGGGGCAGCCTGGGAGTTTGTGAAGAGGAGCAAAAGAAGAATTGCAATAGCTGTGAAGGAAGCTGGCAGAGGGGATGACTCCAGGCAAGTTTCCCAGTATTTTCTTGGTAGGAAAGTGTCAAAGACTTCTCAAAACCAGAGGTAGAGACTCACCTGCTCGGCCAAGTATGATTTTGGCATATTCAGGATGGTGGATGATTAGAGATGGCCGGACTGGTCCAAACCATCTGGAAAAGGCATAGGGATATTCTTCTCCCCATGATACTACTTTGTACAAAAAATTTTCAGCATTTATCTGCAAAGAGAGTTAATCAGGGGTTAACAAAAGCAGAAAAAGAGGGGCATGCCAGGGACAGCAGAAGTTCTCTATTGGGAAATGAAGGAAGAGTGGGTGGACTTGCCACACAGGGGCTTTTATGCTGCAGGTGGAGGAGAGGATGAGCATTGCAAAGGGACCGTGCACAAGAGGCAAAGCTGTCTGAGCCACCAAATCCCTGCAGCACAAGACAGCTGCATGGAGAGTCCCTTGCTGGGCTGGTGGCAGCTGAGACACTTTAGGATGGCCTGGGCTTGGAGCAGCTCTGTGCTGCACTTGGGAGCTACAGCTGGCAGAGGCAATGCCAGCATGTCTGGTAGACGGGCCAGGAGGATCAAGGCTGCCACACCCCTGCTCCCCAATTTCAGCAGTGCAAGATGGGCACGCAGTGTGAAAGCAAAGCATCTGCACTACAGCATGATGAAAATGGCTGCATTAAAACACCCTGCTTTTGTGGCCATGTCCTCTTCAGCAGCTACAGGGTAAGACACTCCTATCGGTAGAAGGTTTAATGTAGCAAAGAGACATTTTATGATTGCTCATATTTAAATAATTTTATGGAAGTCCCATGAGTCTTTGTTTAATGACATGATTGAAAAAAGCATGATTCTTTTTTGCCAAATGAGGCACACCACATATCCAGCACCCTTTCCTCCTGCCTTGCAGAAGCCTTGGCACTCCCTGTGCAGAAGTCCTCTCCTGTAGGAAGAGACAGGAGCAGGGCACACGCACACCCCCTCCAGCCCTTCTCCATCCTGACTGATACCTTACACAGTTGGGACAAACCACCCTGACTGAGCCCAGCTACCCCTTACCAGGTGATTGTGGCCATAGAGCCAGTGTTTTGGAGGACCAGGGAATGCCTCCAGAGCTTTGACGAGCTTCTTCCTCTCCCGGTACAACTGGAGCACCTTCAGCAGCACAAAGGTTACACCAAGCAGCGCAGACAGCTGCAGGACGGCAGCAGAAGGTCCCCTGGTTATGTTGTCCAGCAGAGATGCCATTCTGGTCTGGGACACTGCCTTCTCCTGCCTGTTTCTGACCAGCTCGTCTCACACCTGAGCCAGGTGGGGAGCTCAGTGCAGGTAAAAATCCTCTCCCTCCTCCTGTGCAGGAGCTGACCCTGCTGAAGTGAAGCTGACAGCACAATTTATAGCTGCTGGAACATCAGGGCAAACATTGCGTCAGCTCAGCCAGCAGCCTGTGCCCCAGTCCCCCTTTCACCTGCTTTCTGCACCCTGTCCCTGCAACCTGGAGAACAACCAGCATCTGAACATCTCCTGCTTTTGCTGAAGTCCCAGCAGTGCTGTCACACCCACCCACAGTCCTCCATGCCCAGGTGGGTGAAGCCAGAGGAGGGAGGAGGTGAGATGTAGGCAGGGCTCTAGCTGAGCTCTGTGTTGTCCTCAGAGAGTTCAGGTGTAGAAGGTGTTCATGTGCCCACAGGAAGTGAGGAACACACAGGCCACCTCTTCTCAGTGAGTGGGCTGCATGGAGCCAGCCACCTTCACCTGTGAAGGTATGCCCTGTGTGCCTGCAGCAGCACCCAGCTCTGCTGGGCTGTAAGCCAGAGAATGGGCATCACTCCAGCAGCACACGGGGGATGTGGCCCTGCTCCCCAAGGGCTCCTTCCACGGACAAGCCAAAGACAAAACTGCTGTCCAGAGGAATTACTATGGTCAGTAGATGAGACAAGGAGAGGAAAAGCTGCAGAGCAGTGAAGTGAGCTGCAGCAAGGTTGAGAGAACATGATGGGGAGGTGTGATGGCAGGGCCGTGTTCCCTCTACAGGCCTGGTGAGCCCTTCTTCCTCTGTCCATATGGCATCTCACCTTCTCCAAAAGGGCTCTGCATCTCTGCATTTACCTCTCCAACGCAGCGCTTGGCCCTCCTTGCCATCCCTGTGCAGATCCTGCTGCTTACCTGCGTTCCTATCCCACAAACCCAGAAACCTGGAATGGCAGTGTGGAGTTGGTGGAGAGCTGGGACTGGAAGTCTGACATGTGTGGGTGACTTCCATGCATATTGTAAAAATCAGGATCCCCAGATGGGCTGAGATAATGTCCCATTTGTGTCTTGGGATATTATGAGGATCGAATGGATTATCAGCTGTGGAGACTGATAGTCAGGCTACAACACAGGGGTTGCTGAACTTTGTGAGTGCTTCTTCTCAATGTAACACATCTCTGAGACAGAGGACTTCTGATGTTTGGGCACTTCCCTTTAGCTTTTAGTCTAAAATATGCCATGTCCCACATTTTCTGCTTGTAGGGCCATTTTGCTGAAAAAACCCACTGTTTATCTGAGGTTCATTGTCATGGCCTTGGAGAACATCCCAAGCAGTGTAGGCACAACATGGAGCAGCGTTACCTTTTCACACACTTGGCCATCTTCATGAAAATTAGTGTATCTTTTTATACTAAGCCAGCTGTGTCTGTGTAAAAGTTCAGGGCAGAGTTAAAAGTTGATCTTTAGAAGGCAGAAAGCTGTAATCAAGTTAGGCATTTCTTAGGGAGGGTTTGGGTATAGCCAGAGCATAAGGGACCCAGTTTAACATGACAAACTCTCCTGTGAAGACCTGCAAAACATTCATACATATTATGATGCTGTGTAGTTGGGTCCCTCACAAAATCTGCACAAGGAAAAGAAGGAGGTGTGATGGTCGAGCCTTTGTTCAGTGCCAACGGAGCTGTTTGGAATGTCCTGTGGTACCTACATCATTACCAAACTGACCAATCCAGATTTGGCTGGCACTTTTCAGCAATCCCCTACAAAATAACACATAAATACCCCCAAACCCAGAGGTGGAGGGGCCAAGCTGGTGGATGGAGCTTCTGGTGCAGCTTCAGATGAAAACTTCAGATGAAATTTTACAATAACACAGAAATTTTCAGTGCTGACGAAGTCCCTGGAAAGTGGGTTTCACCATGAACAGGGTCAATTTTTATCCAACTGGCTTCCTTATAGTTATAAATTAACCAGTAAACTCTGTTGAGTGTGAAGGTAAGGGATATGGTTTGTCTTGAAGTTCATATGAGATGTCAAGTGATGAGCTAATATGGAGGGAACATAGGGGACAAACTGGCTAAACCCATTTATGGGGATTTGGAGCAAGAATCTGATCTTTGGTGATAGCAAAACTGGGTTTAATGCAGCCTCCAACCTCAGGATTCTATGTTTCAGTAGTGGAGGGGAGAGAAAAACCTTTCTCATGTATTTCAGAGGTTTCACAGCAAGAGAAACCATGAACACTCACAGCCTGTGAAAGAAAACTCAGGGGGTTTTGAAAGGGGAGAAACGATGAAAGTTCAAAAGGCAAAGTGAAATTACTGCAGAGCTGCAAGTGAAGAAAAGTGAAATGGAGCAGTATTGGTTTGACCATTGTAAAGGCCTGGGACAAGGCCAGGACCATCTGTTAGCAGAGAATCTACAGCCCTGGTGATGGAGGACTGCAGAAGATGATCTCAGCATGAAAAAGCAGGTACAAGTAGCTGTACCTTTCTGAAAGCTACGGTGGTTTGGGGGGGCTGGCAGGGCTTGGCTTGACCTTCTGAACATTTGAGACTGGTGAAACTGCAGGTGGGTGTTAAAGGACACTTGGAAAGTTGTTAAACATTTGCAGAGAGCCTCTGGAGGGTTGTCTTAGTGCTGTGGATGTCCACGTGATGGCAGAGGGGTCACAACAGTTCAGGCCATCAACATGAAACAACCCATTTACACTGGAGAATTTCCATCCCGTACCACAATCATGGACACAGCAGGCTGTGGAATTTACTTTCTGGGAATTTCTCCACTCCCTTTAGACACCTAAGCAAAAGAAGGAGAGGATCTTCCTCACCGATTTAACTCACATGGTTGAAATTCATTGCAGAAAAAGTGGTTTACTGAGCAGGTGAAATTGAGGTGGCAAATGGGTGTTTTGCCCCAGAGGCTGACCTTGCAGCAGCTGCTTTCCCTGGTTGTGCCTGTGTTTATTCAGATAGGAAGAAGAGTCCAGGCCCATCTGTCCCTGTGTGTTCCTGCAGCACATAGTGATGACAGATGAAATGTAGCAGTAATGCCAAAAAAAATAATAACATTTCAAGCTTCCAAACACATGATAAATGAGAAAATTATGGCAAGAGCCCAGCAAGTGTTGCAGAGTAATGCAAGCTGCCTGGATCCCATCTGACCACACATGTCTCAAGGATGAATGTATATCTGGAAGCATTTAATACAGCTGTCTGACAAATATGTTGCAATACTTATTTAATTTACAGGCTGCTTCCAGTGTGAAATCCCAGCGGAGTTGCAATGGAAATTGCTGGTGCCATCTGACAGTAAATATGCCTGGAGGGAGGCGTGGGTCCTGTGCAGGGACTGCATTCCCTGTGCTGAGAGCCAGCTGCTCTCCCTGCTGGTCCTGCCACTTCCAGCATGCCTGGCAGCATCCAAAAAAGTGCCACCACGGAACTGAGATAGACAGACACCTTCCTGTGACCGGGATGTGGCTGCACAGCGCCGGTGACAGTCTGTGGGGAGAGGAATAACTGCACGAGGAGGTGGCATCTTCGCCCTGCTGCTGTCGAAAAACCAACCTGCAATGGGAAGAACCCAAGATGTTTTTAACTGAAACCAAGACTCACCCTTGTTGCACAGCCACCACCAGGAGCTCTTGTTACAATAGTTATCTGAAGGTCTGAATCATGCAGCCCAAGGTCAGCCCATCATCTTTGCAACTATCCTGTCTGCAAAAAGTAGGGAAGGATGAAAGAAGGAGGTAAGCTCTCTGCAGCTGGGCCTTGACTGCCTTTATAGCAGTACATCCCATGTGGTTTTATTATTACCATACCTTTAATGCCTGGGAGAGGAAAGGTAGATTTGGGGAATTGCTGCCAGGAATCAGGTTCTAGAAAGATCTGGCTTGCTCTGGCACTGGGGCACAGTAGCTCCAGAAGCCCTGTTGCAGCCTCAGCCCTGCTCTCCAGCTCAGAAGCAGGGCAGCCGTGGAAGACCTGGGATGCAGGACATGAGATGATGCAGGATGTGGGATGATGCAGGATGCAGGATATGGGATGCAGGATATGGGATGCAGGATATGGGATGTGGGATGCAGGATGTGGAATGCAGGATATGGGATGCAGGCTGGCTGGCCTGGCATGGAGAGCTGGCCTGGCTAGTGCTGGCCCATGTGGCTCAGGGAAACTGTGAGCTGGGCTGCCATGTGGGGTGTTATTTAACAGAGTGTCTCCAGCTCCTGGCCTCAGGGGGTGACAGCAACATCACAGAAGAGATCTGTGAGCAGATTTTATGCTGGGCTTAGGTGGCTGCAGGGGAAACCAGGCTCTGCTCCCTTCTCATGTGAAGAAGCCACAAGCACAACTCTGAGAGGACAGTGAGAATGCTGCAGGGCATCTTCCCTTTTCCTCTTCAGATATGAAGAGGCAGCTTTTTAGTGAATCCTAAAAGTCAAGAGGGAGACAATGACTGAACAGGATGAAGACAGGAGCAGTCAGGCTTTTCCATCCCAGGGCCAAGAACATCCATGTGTTGGATGGTCCAGTTGGGACAGCAGCAGTGCAGCTTTTCCTGTATCCCCAATTCAACCCACTCACAAAAACCAAACCAAACTTGTCCCAGCCTTCTACCACATCCATTACATCCTCTGGGCTTCTGGAGTATTCAGTAAAACCAGTCATCAATGTCTAAAACCTCTGCAGATTCTCTAAATAGCCTATGCCAGGGCTTTAGGAACCTTAGGGAGTGCTTGACGTTGTGCAGTCTGTATCTACCCAAATGCAATTTAGCAGCTGCCATTTATCTACATGAGGTATGTCAAGTTCCCCTGGTGTGATCCCCTTTAACCTACTCTCTTTCAGTGGGTACACCATGATTTCAGCCTTTGCTCTTGCTCATTAGATGCTCATGCTTTAATCTTTCACATTGGAATGCCAAGATTCATCCATTCCTCTTTAGAAGGTATTTTCTTCAAATCTTATCTTTGTAAGAAAATTGCATCCAATACAGAGATGTATGTAATTTACTTCTGATAACTTCAGTTATTTTGATTAAAAATTTTCTCATTTTGCACTTTAGAGTATGTAAGCTTGGAGTAGATGCTGTTGCTTTTATACTTAAATTTCCAAACAGAGTTGAAGGACACTGTCTCATTTCATCTGCTGAAAGAGACACAAGTGAAACATTTTTGAGAAATATTTGTGCTTATGCATCCAAGTATGATGTTTGCTGTGATTGCAAGAGCAGGATATTATTGATTCATATTACCTTTTCTGTCTCTCCATGTACAGAACATCCACTGGAGAAATTGCTGCCTGTCAGTCATTTTTTCTCTTGGTTCTGTGCCATGCCTGTTCCTGCTCTTGTGCTTATGGACTCGCATTCCATTCACAGCAGCAGTTTTTCAATTTATCAAAATAATTTTGTATCCTGACATGACCCTCCAAAGAGCTTGTGGTGTCTCATAGTTTCATAACTTTTGACATTTTGATAAGCATGCTCTGTCTCTCTCTATTGCACAATTCTGATTTCAGCTCAAGAGCTGCACCTCGTGTCTGAAGAGGGGACAGGCAGCTGGAGCAAGTGGATTTTCTCCTGAGCACATCCCTGCAAACCAGACCCTGCAGGTGAAGGCTGTATGAAGTCAGCTGCTGTCCAACTGCACAGCAGCCTTCTCCCAGCTTTTGGGATTTCACAGTTTGATTCCTGCAGAGGCAGAGGACAGCTCACTAGTGTCCTCCAGTGTACCAATTCTCATAATTTTATCAGCTAAAGAAAATAAAATAATACTTAAAAAAAAGAGAGAACCCCCCCAGACACACTTTCTAACTATGAGAACTTTGATTGATGATTGGTTATTGGACCCCTGTTAAAGAGTTGCCCATGGAAGGAGATGCTGTGTTGCCTGGAGACCCACAGGCAGTTTCCTGCCTGTCCAGGGTGGTCTCTTGCTGCTCATGGGCTTCCTCTCAGCATCTTCCCTTTCGAAAGGAGTTTTACACTGCATTTGTGATGAAGCAGCCAAGCACCAGCAATATAAACAACACAGCTGCTGTTGCAGGAAAAATTATTGGTTTATTAAGACAAAAATCACAGAATATTTTGCAGTTTGGGCATGATTTCAAAGCCCAAACTGGAATCAGTGCTTTGAACAAATCGGAGGCCCGCTGTGTGTGAGAAGTGAGACAGAAGTCTGTCACAGGCTGTCCCCACTGCAGGAGAGGAGGGCTGGCCTCTAGGCACTGAGGAAGGTGCTGATGACGGAGCAGGGCTGGAAATGGTCACAGATTTGGCCAGGGCACGAGTGTGAAGGCAGGATTTGGTAAGAAGGAGGCTGGTGGGACCTGCAGATGTTCCCAGACCAGGCCAGGCCCGCCCTCATGGCAGTACAAGGAGACAGACAGCGTGGCCGTGCCTGGCTGCTCTCAGATCAGTGCCCTGGAGCAGATGGGTCTGTGCAATGGCATCCCAGCCACTCGGGCCTCGCCTGAAAAGGGCTTTCAGCAGGTGGACGAAGCACAGAAATCAGGAATCCTCATCCCCAAATCCTGCCCTGCACTTCTACCCCAGAGAAACACCGTCCGTCATCTGCTTGGTCCCTCCCTCTGGTGAAGGCAGGATGTTTTCCAGCATCAGCAGATTTTCTTTAAATACAGGTGAATCCCGTTCTTGGAGCGAAGGATGATCCGAGTTATTTTGAGGGGAGGCGTGGCAGGGTCTGGCAAGAGCTCAAAGCGCAGCAGGGTCAGAGCCAGCGCCACCTTCATCTCGTTCATGGCAAACTGCTGCCCGATGCAATTCCTGCGGGGAAACGGAGCGGCTCAGCCAGCTCCATCCCAGTGCTGGGCACAGCAAACCCCACAGCCCATCCCATACAGCTCCATCCAGTGCTGGGCACAGCAAACCCCACAGCCCATCCCACACAGCTCCATCCCACACAGCTCCATCCCACACAGCTCCACCCAGTGCTGGGCACAGCAAACCCCACAGCCCGTCCCAGCCCTCCCACACCAGCACACATCCTTCCCCTCTGCAGCTCAGGGAGCCCCAGGGCCATGGGCTGAGCAGGAGGAATTGAGAGGAACATCAGGAGCTCGATGTGTGGTCAATGAGCAGGGAGAAGGAGGGAGATGGGGAAGCCAAAGGACAGGCCAGCAGGGATGAGGTGGTGGGTCTCCAAGCAGGGAAGGTCTGCAAGGTGTTGGCCTTGAAGGAGTCAGCACAAGGCAAAGGGAAGGATTGGGAGGAGGGAAAAAGGGGAGAATGAAAGGACAGGAGGGTGGGGTGAGGTTTCTGCATCAAGGAGAGGAGGGCAGGTGAGTTCAGAATGCTGCAGGCTCCCTGCAGGATGCCAACAGGATGTTCCACAGCTTTGGGACCCACTTCCCTGTCCCCAGAAGGGGCTTGGCAATGCTGCCTTCCCATTTTGCCTGCTGGTATCAGAACCCCTCTGTTGCACAAACACTTATATCCTCATTTAACTATTTAACTATGTAATTCTGCAGGGCCAGGACTGCAGGTGGTGGTCTCTGCCCACTACTCCTTCAGTGTTCAATTCCCTTTACCTCATTCCAGCAGAAAAAGGCAGAAAGGCATGAGAGTGCCTGCCAGAGACATTCTCCGGGGAAAACCGCAAAGGGTCAAACACCTGGAAATGAAGAATATGCAGCAAGAAAAAGTGATTATTTAAACAACACAGTACTGACTGGTTTCTTGAGAAATGTGACACCCCTTAATTTATGAAGAACCCCATAGCAGAGAGAGAATTCTTCTCTCCTGCTAACAGGCAAAGGGTACATGGGAATAGGCATGTCGCAAAGGGAAAGAATTATTAAGAGATCAAAAGAAAACTCACCAAAGGATCTTTCCATACTTCAGGGTTTCTGTGAATGAGGTAAATGCTTATTGCAGTGATGCTGCCTGGAAAACAGTTGAGGAGGAGAAAAGGGCTCACTGACAAAGAAACAAGCCAACATCTGCACAGCCCTGCCTGAACATCTGTGCCAGCGAGGATGCAGCTGGTGCCTGAGAGCAGAGCTGTGTGCAGCAGGAATGGGATTTACAGACCTTCGGGCAGAGTGCGTCCGTCAGGGAAGGTGATGGGTTTGCTGAGCTGCCGGGACACGCCCGGCACGGGGGGGTAAAGGCGCAGGCTCTCCTTGATGCACATGGTGCTGTAGGTCATCTTGCCCAGGTCCTCCCTGTTGGGACAGGCAGGCTGAGCCCCACACTCCCCCCACTGCCTGTGCTGGGAGGCCCCTTCACCCACAGCCATGCAGCCCCTGAGTACACTGCAACAGAACAGAGGGACCCACAATGCCCAGCCACAGGCTGAACAACCACTGAGCAAGCTCAAGTGCAAAGTGACAGGGAAAAGTGAAAAGCACATCTATGATGCCTTGTGGTGAGAAAATAGGAGAGAGCAAAGAGCAGAGCTGGTGGCCCAGGACTTGGGATGGCATTGGAATGTCCCTTCCAGGGGGCAGACTTAGCTGAAGGATCTGTGAAGTCCCTGTGCATGCAGCAACCTTTAGCACCCCCAGCTTTTGAGCCTTGAAGGCATCACTCACTTAGAAATGGCAGCAATAGGAAAAGAGTGACCAGCAGAGGAATTGGTGCACCCTTACCACTGGATTGTCTCCCGGTCCCCCAGGATGCCCTGGATCTCTTCCCTGCACCGCTGCTGGTGCTCAGGGTGCGTTGCCAGGCAGTAGAGGAGCCAGGAGATGCCGCTGGCTGTGGTGTCGTGGCCCTCAAACATGAAGGTGTCCACCTCAGCACGCAGGTCCTCATCAGACAGTGCAGCTCCATTCTCATCCTAACAGTCAGAGACACTCTCAGTGCCCATACATATAAAACTTATATATATACACTACAGTAACACACACACATATATAAAAAAATATGTAAATATCCCAGTAGGGGCTATTATATTCTTTCAGCTATTGCAAAAGGAGTGTGATGATGCCTGTGGGATACATGTAAACAAAATCAATGTCTGTTTACAATGAATTCAGAGCTCCTTTCCCTTTACTTTCAAATCTCTTTATACCCTCATATTAAACCACCAGGACTACAGAATCCCTCTGCATGCTGTATACCCAAAAAGACACCGTCAACACTTCAGCAACGGAAAATTGGATCACCTTGGCCTCTCTTCAACTGGGTGGGACAGGGCTATTTTTTTTTAATGGCTTGTGCAGTCCTGAAGGTCTCTGGTGGCTTGTGGCATCCCTGCAAAGACTGTCTTGCTTTTGCACTCTGTGCCCTGCCACACACACACTCCTTGCCACTCACTTTGGCACACAGCAGAATGTCCAAGAAGTCCAAATGTCTCTTCTTCTGGATCTTTTCAAATTCCCGTTCATCTTTAAGGGATTCCTTTCGCTCGTGGATCACCTTGTCTGGGGCAGAAAGGGTTAAAGGTTCAGCAGGGTCAGGAGATGCCAAGCTGCAAAACTTCAAATGCAAAACTCATCTCAAACTTTGTGGTTTGAATGCAAACCTCACTCAAGGAGATGAGCACTGCTCAGTCCACAATGCATTTGAGCTGTGCTTCTGCATCCCAGGCACTTTGGCTTTTTCAGCAGCATGGCAACAAATGCCATGGATATTGTCATCCTTTGCTTAGTTCACCATGGACTTCTCAGCCTACTTTACACACCCCACATGCATTTAAACCACACGTGGATTGAAATGGAAAATCATTCCTTGCACTGGTGTTGCCTGCAGTGCCCATTCCTTGTCTCACCAGTCTCTGGCTATTTTACAGAAGCATTTCCAGAGAGCAATTCCTCCATTAGTCCAGTTTAATGACCCAGGAGCTGAGAGATTCCTTTGCTTCTTTTCTAGATCAGATCACTACTGCAAGCTGATGCCCTGCTTGGATGTCAGCTCTGAGCCTCTGGGCAGGATTCACAGCTCAGGCAAGGAGAAAACCTGACTGCCTCTGTCCAAAGTTTTGGGAGAGGATGCCAGCAGGGAATACCTGTGTGGTCATGAGCAATCTTGCAGGCCTTCCTGAACTGAAACCCATGAGGGCTGAGCCAGTAAATGATGTCATTGTGGTAGGGGAAGATGCGGAGGCGCTGGTGCACCATGTGGCAGAGGTCATAGACAGCCTGGATGTAGGTGTTTTTCCTGGAGAGAGGGGAATAGGAAGCTTGTAAATTTGGGAGCACAGTGACAAGCAATTTGCCCATTTCCCTTCTGAGCTGCAAACTTCCTGCCAGGGTTTGGGGCAGCCAGCACTGACCTGTTGGTCTGGCAGTTGCTGTCACAACTGAAGGCACATTTCATGATGCTATCGAGAGTCATCAAGCTGACGTGCTCAAAGAGCTCCACTGGCTTCCCATCTGCTATCAGCTTTTCCCACTTATCCTAGGGCACAAAGGAGACAGAAATGAGAAGACAAGGGTCAGCTCTGCATGATCTGCAGTCACCCCCTGGTTAAATGAGTGCTCAGGTAGAGATCCATCCCAGAGAAATTTCTGCTAGTTGCCAGCAAAATCCCAGAGAAGAGAAGCCAAGAGTGGGATGGCTAATATGAGATTTGCCTCAGGCAGCTGCTATTCTTGGATCCTGGTGGTGGTGAGCCTGGCTACAGCCCATCCTGAGGCAAGAGCACCCTGAAGAAGCCCAGGACAGGTGCATTTCTGGGTGATGGGGAGTTACCCAAATCTTTCTTAGGATATAGTGTGCTTTTCTGTACAGAAGCAGCATATGCTGGCATTGGGCTTCACTGGGTGCCTTCTTGAGCAGATTTGAGCTTTGTGCCCAAGACACAAACATTGGAGCAAGGTTTTTTCTGTCACATGATCTCTGTGCCACTGTGTTTTGCCAGCAAGTAATACAGGAGCTCTTGCTCAACCCTTCACTTAGGGCATCCCTAGAGAAACGATAAATCCTGCCTCTCTCTCTTCCCCAGCAGACATGAAGTGATGATGAATCCTCTGTCCCCTCGAGGCTGTAAGGAACGAGTGGACTTCAAAGCTGAGAAAGGGAGAGAAGGGAGGAGCACCTGAGCTCCACAGCACCGAACCAGGCTTATGGGGGCAGATGCACGCCCGTAGCACATGCTACGATTGCCACCTGGTGGCATGGGCTCACACAATTGGAGTTGTGCACAAGGAATTTCAAACACCCAGGCACTTCTGAGCCCTGCAAAAGCTCTCCTGGCTCTGCAGTCCCCGGCTCCTGGCTGCTCCCTGGGCCAGTAGGAGGAATCCAGCCAGGATCTATTTGAAGCTGCCAGGGAGGTTCAGTAAGGGAGGTGAAGGAGAAGGAATAGATCCAGCATCCAGACTCCTCCAGTTCACATGCACAAAGCCTGGTGCCCTCCTCCTTTAATTCCTCCTGGTTTCCATCCTGCCCACCACCAGGGGATGGAAGAACTATGCATTTTTACTGTTTATGAGCCATGGCAGGGATTGCAGTCCAGTCATGGGTATGTTGACAGCAAATAATACCCTTTAACCTTGGGTCACAGTATAGCTCTACTCCAACATTTATTTTTGGCAGATTTATTATGAACATTTATTTACCTCAATTCTTTATTTAGACAACCACCTTATAAGAAGTTGCTGTTAGAACTGAGATGATGCATGGGATGGCAATAACATTAATCCTGAAATCTCAGCCACAGATCCCAAGGCAGTACCAGAGACACTGTCACTGCAGGGAGGCTCAACCTGCCCATCCCTTCCAAGGGATGCTCAGCCCTCCCAGCTCAAGGGCAGGGATTTGGGGTGACTCAGAAAGATTGACCACCAGGACACAGTGTGTCCTTACAATTACCAGATAAAGAAAACCCTGCTCCAGCATTTACCTCCTAACCAGCCAGGATGGGGAAAAGCAAACAGGGCAGAGAGAGGAGCATCATGAGTCCTACCAGCATCACGTTTGTAGATTCTGCCATCAGGGCCACGTACGGCTTCAAGACGTCGTAATGAAACCCTGGGGTCAGGAGTTTTCTGTGTTGGTGCCATTTGGGCCCATGTAAGATCAGCAACCCATTCCCTGGGGAAACACAGGCAAGGCATGTTTTGCTGGGCACAGGCTGCTCTCAGCTACCTGCAGACACAGCCTCAGCCTGCACAGAGTGTGATTAAATCTGCTATCTGAGCTGCTGTGAGAGGGTATTTCCAAATGCTGCCATCAGCCCCAGGGCTCCCAGAGCTGAGCAAAGCCCTGCTCACCAAAATGGCACAACGGTGTGTCTGAGAAGAAACACCAACACTAATGGAAAAAGAGAAATTCAGAACAGCAGATGTATTTTTCACCAGTCCTTCAATGAATTTAAGCTTTCCCTATCACCAGTCTTTGCTATCTATGGACATGTAAGTATTTGTACATATGTTATGTCTCAACTTTCCTTCCTTGAAAATAAATAGAACTACTTAGCACATTTTTCAGTAAATGCAATAATTTCAGGAAGCTTTTAGCTATAACTCCATCAAGGAACAGGTATAATGCTGTTTATTTACAGCATGCTTTTGACTAACTTCAGAATCATTCCTCGCAGGCAAAGCCCTGGGAATACATACCAATCCATGGGACAAGGTGTTTATAGCTGATGTTATCCTTGGGATCTGTGAAAAAAAAATAAAGAGAAAATAAAATGGTAAATGTTTCAATAGCATGAATCCAGGTTTGCAGCTGAAAGCTCCCTCTGGGCTCTCGCTTTTGGTTGGGTATGAAGCAAAATCAGTGGCATCCCTGCAGAACTCCCAGTATTTCAACACAAAACAACTTTGCTGTCTCTGCTGGCAGCAATAAATACACATAAAAGCAGATGCTCACACTGGAAAAAACAAGAATATTGGTAGTCCAAAGTCTGTATAGTGTGGTAAATGATTAACCCTCTCAGACATCACTGTTCAGCACCTTTTCTTCTCTATCCACTAAAGATACCTCTCTGCAGTAGGAGCCAAAACTCTGAACCTAGAAAAAAGCTCCCAGGTGTCTTCTCCTTCCTTGCTGGGATCAGGCACTGAGTAGTTAAATTTTCAAGGAGCACTTGAGGAAGTCTGATTTTCTAGCAATGGATTTAAAGCCAGGTCAGCCCTGCAGCCCTGTGCCTGAAGTACCCAGGGCACAGCATGAAGGAGTGGTATCTCTCCATGCCTTTAGATGATTTCTGCAAGAAAACTTTTCTTGCTGTAAATTTTGAGGCTGGCATGGGAAATCTGCAGGCTGGGGTTGCTGCTCCCTAGCTGAAGCCATAACCTCTCACCTCCTCTGCCCAACAGAACCTTGGCATAGTCGGGATCAGTGATAACCAGGAATGCTGAGAAACTCCCAAACCACATAGGGTGAGCATGTGGGTACTTCTGTGTCCAGAGCTCTGCCTTGTCCAGCACCTCTTCCTCCTTGAGAAACTAGTTCAGGAGAAGAAAAAAGAGAAAGAATATACAGATTTTGAGGAAAAAAATTATATATATAATCTCCCAATACAGTGTCTTAAAAGCTCAATGCCTTAATAGCTCAATGTGTTTCTGAGCACAAAACCAGGTAAGGATAAACAAGGTGTTTTTCCTCTGTGTTTGCAAAGCATGGGAAGTAGAGATGTTTGCTACCTTTAAACCTCCTATAAAATAATTATTCCTTATCACTTGACCTTAAGCTAGAGAACATCCTTAGGCACCATGGTGGTACCTATCAGGTCATATGTGTTATCTTCTCTTTTTCCATGGCCACCCCATAGAAGACAGATTTTCCCCAGACAGCATCTGCATTTTGTGGCATGCAACTACATTCTGACTTGCACGTGGCTGAGCAATTAGCACCCTGCAGCTGGGAGAAAATAGAGCAGCCAACAGCATCACTGCTGGGTCTGCCCCAGTGCAGCTGTGGGAAACCACAGGCCCCTCCAGACTGTTTGGTGGAGAAGGCCAGAGTCCAGGAAAAATTGAACAGAATTAGTCCAAAGTCACCAATGGATCGTACAGAGAAGGGAACACTGGTTAATTACATTACATTAAGTATTCATTAATTTCTGGGAATTGAATTTTACAGGCAATGAAGAGCTGGTGCTCCTAGAAAGATTTATCTCCTGTCCTTGGAAGCTGCAATCTGAGGAGCAGCATGAGCACCAGCTTTCATATCAGCAGCAGTGGCAGGTTCACTCCGAAGTAATCTCTGCTTTATTGCTTTTACAGCCAGCGTTGTTATGTACAGGAAATAGACAAAGAACAAGTGGAAAGATCCACAATCACAGGCAGAGGAAGAAAATCACAGAGACAAAACCATGTAAGATTCCTTTTTCTTTGAATAGAAACTACTCTGGGCCAATATTCAGGGGGAAGGATTTTGGTAAGCTAGGTCTCACATAGCTGCTGCTGCTTTGACTTGAAGCTTGAAGATTAATTAAATCAGCATACTGGTGCAGAAATCAGCCTCAAAGACAGGTCAAAGACCTGTTGGCTGTATCAAGTGAATTTGCTCAGTTGCTTTAGTGCTGAGTTATCTCAGCTCAGCTTTTAGTCTGGTTGGTGTTTCTCAACCCAGGACATGGCTCGTACTCAAATAATCACCCACATCAAATATTCCGCCACGGGTGGCTTGTCTTGGAGAGGATATCTGCCAGGGGCACATCCAGGTTCAGCTCCAAGACTGAGCCCCCCCTTCCTCACAAGCTGGGGCATCCCTGCAGCACATCCCATGTGTCTCCCACATTCAGCAGAATTATGAACTACAGCCAGTTATTACAGAAAGCTCAACTTCACTTACTCACGTTCAGGATTTTGAACTTAATAAATAGAACCATCAATTTCTCTGACTTCAGGGATCAAGTTTTGGGGCAAATGGAGGCAGCTCTCCTCAGCACCCACCTCTTCAGCAAATGCCAGCAGAAGCAGTGCTTGGCACAGTGCCTTTAGCTAAGTGACACCTTAACAGGTGAAAGTCCCTTTGATACAGCAGCCTGTGCTTCTCCTGTGTGAATCACAATAAACATAATGGAAAGTAACTGGGACATGCTGAGCAAGTCCTAATCCTAGAAGCCTTGGCATCCAACCTTGTTTTGGAGCAGCACCCTTGGCTTAGGCTATCAGGAACCATCCCTGTGCTGGCAGAAGGTTGAATGGGTTTATTTGAGAGGAGAGTTTACCCTCAAGGTGAATAACCTGCTGCACCAAGCACTCCTGGAGCAGAGGTGTAAAGTTCTGTGAGCTACAGAGGAATAGAAAGCTCTCATGCCTTAATCATAGCTCCAGCTACCCGGCTCTGCATGAAAGACCATTACTTCTTCTTCCCCTGGGGGCTTGAAAAGTAAAGTATAAACCCCACTCGGGTCTAAGAAAGAAAGGTAATTGCCTGATCTCATGCTGTAATGCAAGTATTGAAATGGATCCAACACTAAAAGCATCCGGGAAGAGGCTTAAGGGTACTTTTAACGACTATACTCTGATAGCAAATGAAAGAGAAAACACAGGAGCTGAAATCTGAGCATGAGGGCGTGATGCGCGCAGCCAGAGGGGGCTGGCTCCTCCCTCACGCAGGTCAGGCAGAACACGGGGCAGGAGTGGACAAAGGGCTGCCGAGGGACTGCCACCCTCCCTGGGCCAGCAGGGCAGTGACCCTGCTCTCCTCGGCTTCCCACCAACCCCGGCCATGGGGAGTCACTTTGGTCAGCTCAGGGCTGGCAGTCTGGGTTTAACTAAGTCGTGCTGCTGCAGTGAGACTGAACAGCTCTACACAGCCTCTTCCTGATATTTTAATGTCATTTCTACTGAGTGATTTGGATAAGTAGAGCCTAATACCCAGAGAATGCTTTAAAACAAAGTGATGTATTCCCAGGAGATTCACCCAGAGCATGACAAATATGTTTCAGCTTCTAAACTGGCCTGGATCAAAACTGGCAAACAATCAGTTAAATCAGCAGAACAGGAAACGTCAGTGCTCTCCCTGAATAAAGCTCGTAGGTCCTCGTCGAGGTGTGTGCAAACTTTGTATTCAGTGTGTGCCCAGAGCATTGCCAGTTTCTTTGCTGGCTCGATGAACTGTTAGGCTTTGGGGAATTCAGCAGCCCTAATCAGCAAATTATTAAATCTTCAAAAAAGGAATTCATACAAACACTGTCTGAGGTAAAAGTTGAGGCATGAGCAACTTAGGCATGATGACAGCAAGCGATTGGCACAAATGGTTAAATTTCCTTCCAGGACAAATAGTCATAACTAACAAACAGAAGAACATTATTTAATTGCAGTTTTAAAGTCTAACTGGCAGTGTAACAAAGCTTTGAACTGGCCCATCTTCATGCTTACATTGCCAAAAGACTGCTTGTCCTGTACAGCACAGCAAAACCGGCACTGCCACAGCACAGAGACAAGTCCTATGAGGTCTCCTCCTCATTTCCCAGACACTTTTCAGGGAGCCAGCTATTTAATGTGCCACAGAGGTGGCCACAGCAGGACATCAGCAGAGTCCAGTAGAGGGCAAGGTGATTTTAGGCAGCCTCTAGCACATATGGAAAAACCTTTTGCATCAGGCAAGCTCGTGAGGCTGCTGATGAGTTGTGAAAATCTGTTTGCCAAGGCAGCCATGGTGATCTGTGTGGGCAAGTGCATACCTCGGGGAAAAATCATCTGTGACACCAGGGACCAGAACAAGGCTCGCCTATGTACGTGGGTTTAGTTACTCATGACCTTAATGCAATTGTAAGAAGATCCACGGCCCCTGCGCTGGATGCAATGCCTGTGATGTGTTTTGTGGCTGAAAAGTGGCTCAGAATGATCAATTGTCAGGTTCACCCGGCCACGAGGCCGAGGCAAGCTGGCAGGAGAGAGAAAGTGCCTCTGGATAACAGGAGCAGCGAGCATCTGCTCAGCATCTCATCAGCTCAGCGCGGCAGGGAGAGCTGCAGCGGCCCTGCCCTGGCTGTCAGAGAGGAGCGGAGAGGTGACAGTGGAGCCTGCCCCGGGACAGAGCAGCACGGCTCTGCTCCCTCCAGCACCGATGCCATGATCTTGCCTATGCCACACTGTGCTCCCGCTCTCTTTGCTTGCGAGCCAGCCACCACCCTTTTCCACCGTGCAGTCTGCAGCAGCCTGCGGAGCTCTGCGTGAGCCATGCTCTCGTTAGGCGTCACAGGCAGGGAAAGCACGTTGGTCTGGCTGGGAAAAGGGATGCCCACCTCTCACCCACCCAGCAATTCTCCCCGACCACGGGGACAAGTCCCACCAGCATCATTCCCAGCCCCTCGGGAAAGCTGCTTCCCGCATTCCCCCCGCCCCGGCAGCGCAGACCCGGCTGTCCCCCACCTCGTGGACGTGGCCGAAGAGCCAGTGGGTCGGGTGCCCGGGGAAGTCGGCCAGCGCCCGGAGCAGCTCCCGCCGCCGGTGGAACAGCTGGATGGCTTTCAGCAGCACGCAGGTCAGGCAGAACACGGCGGCCAGGTGCAGAACCCTGGAGACATCCACGCCCAGCCACAGGAGCTTCATCGTCCCGGTGAGAGCCGCCAGCCGCTGCCTCCGGCGTTCCCCAGCGCCCCGGCGGCACCGGCCGCGGCAGCCAATGCGGGGCGGAGAGGCAGGTCCAGAGTCCGAGCGGCTGCCAAATCACGGCAGCGCTTGTTGGGAGGGAAGGAAAGGGAAAGGAAGGGAAAGGAGCATCCCGCGGGGACGCTCCGCTCGCCGCCGCACCGGCTGGGAGCTGCTGCCCGCCCCGAGCCCCCGCTGCCGGCACGGGCTGGCTCCGCGCCGGGACCTCAGGCTGAAGAGAGAGGGAAAGAGCGTACCCTGGGATTCCTCCTCCCGAGGTCTTCATCACCTATTCCTGCCTCACGAGCTTTCACCCTCATTTCCACCCATTCCCATCCGCATTCCGGCTGACACCTCCCGCTCTCCTTCCCTGTCTCCTTCCCCGCTGCCGGCACTGTGAGCCGCATCCCAGCGCCGGCCGGGACAGCATCTCCCGGCAGCGAGCGCCGGGAATGCCGCACCGCGCCGGGCTGGCGATGCCGTGCGTCAGCCGAGGGCCGGGTACCGTGGCAGCTTTGGCATGGCTTTGGCACGGCTTGGTGGCAGGAAGCTGCCGGGCAACACCGCTTCCCTAC